>VZRV01000538.1:616063-766902 GCA_013398115.1 Falcunculus frontatus | reverse complement strand
AAAAACCACCAAAATACACAAACCAGAAACCAAACAATGAAACAATAGAGAACAAGGGAGACAAAATGACAAAATCAACTGCTGAGGTCAGAACTGCCACTACTTATTTTATGTCATCAAATCATGGTCTTAGGCTACATTTTCAGATTTTTTTAATGCTGTGTAAGATACTGTCCTGCTACACAATGTGCTTCCTTCCATAAACATCTACAACCCCTCCATTTGTGCCACCTTATTTGTTTTGTACCATAAGCTGCATCCAAGAAAGGATCATCACTAAAAGGTTGTTTTGCTTTGTTTTGTTTTGTTTTCCTAGAAAGAAGGCAAGTGGATTTTTTAAATAGATGATTTGGGAGGCCTGGTTGAGTGCAGCTAAACCAGGGCAAGGAGTATCTGCTAACAGCAGCGAAGAAAAGCAAAAGCAAGCAGGACACCGGGGACAGGGTGGGAGGAAGAGCTGCCACCAGTGGAAGCTTCTTGAGCAGTTTTAGGCCCAACATGGGGTTTTGCTCGCACAAATTCAGTTGCAGGCACGGTACTTACCCTGAAGTTCAACACTACCATTTGACTGCTCAGGCAAGATAAGCCCTAACAAAGACCCTTCACACAGGCAAATCTACTGCTGAATTCAATTCCCATCTATATTAAGACATGATCAATAGCAAAACTAACGCTTGAACTTCAGCAGAGCTAGGATATTGCTTGATGAAGGATAAGGATGGTGCTTCCCAAACCATCCACCACAGCCTTGGGCTGAGCCGATTCACAAACCAAGTGAAAAACCTGACCACACCTTTTGCATTTGGAGCCACCCGTATCCAGATGATTAGCTTGTGTGAAGTGAGGATAGAAAGCTAAATGTTGACACTGCACTCAGTCAATCAAATCTTGCTGCTAAATAAGAAGGATGCCTTGGGCAAGACCTAGTCGACCCAGATTTCAAGACTGTAAATACTCTAATCCTGTTTATCTGCTACCTCTCCCAGGGAAAAACAAATCCTCAGTGGATTCTCAAAGCCCTCTCCTGTATGTTAGTTATGTTCGGCCACTGAAGGAATAGACACAGAGTCAATTCTGTGGCTGGTTATCAACAGCTTGAGTTCCAAGTATCAAGCCCTTGCAGCAAGCTGCTTGAAAAAGGGGTATGAGAGGAGACTGTGGTAGGTAATTATAATAAAGAATGCATTTGGGGGACCAAAATAACTAAACGAGAGTCTGCTCTCACACATCCTGGGCACAAAGGCAATAACCGAGTTCCCTCTGTCAGTAACCAAAGACCAACTCAAAAAGCATTTAACATTAGTTGGGGAAATCCCATCCTCTCTAAAGCAGATGTAAAACAAAAATTACAATTACAGGGACTCAGATGTCCACAAGCAGCATCCATGACCCTCCCTGTAAATCTAGTTTTATTTATTTGTTTGTTTGTTTGTTTAAACATGAAGTATTTCATTGTAATTACTAATGCTATTGCAGATCCTAAGAAACTGTGTGGAGCAGCATTTACTTCAGAGAGAAAGGAAAGGCTGTGAAAATAAGACTAGCAACAAAAATACCTATATATTATTAAAAGGCAAAAGGCTGAATCCTTTTGTAAGAAAATTGCATTTAGAATGTGAAATAAAGGTTGTCTCTCATCTGCAGTAAAAAGTCCCTCCTGTAGCCTGGGTGTCATGGAGTATCCACTCCCCTCCAGTGGGAAGGAAGGAGGACTTAGTGCCCTTCAGGCAAGGAAGGAAGGGAGACAGGAGGCCCAAAAATCCAGGCTAGCTCCTTTCAGTACAAAATCCTGAGCCTTGTCCCTCTCCCTCTCTTCCATAACAGACAGTGCTTGTAGCTACTCCAGTAAAATGCAGATGTCAAATATCCTCTTTTTGTTTTTTTCTTTTCCCTTTCAGGGCTCTCAAAAGGTCCAGCAAAGCAGTGTAACACTACCCTGGTTTAGATTGTGCAAAGCATGTTTACCAAGGCTGAAAGGAATTTAGTACATACTCCCTCCCCCAGGATCTGCAGGAGTTGAGAAGGACTGAACCAGGCAGGGAAAGAACTGGAGAGTTAAGAAAAATAACTACAAAGAAGGCAATTTTGTTTAACACACATCCTTTTATTTTATTCTTTAAAGCACATAAGACAAAACAAAAGCACATTTTTTATTTAAATTAGTTCCCTGGACAGATTGCCTTTGCTGTTTTAAAAATATTTGATTTTCATAAAGTTCTACACCAACACACAATAAGGTACAGGCAGGGAATAGATTTCCTTTTAACTGGTAGTATGGGGAGGAATGCTTGGGTTTTAGTTTTTGTTTTGGTTTTTTTTTGACCCAAACAATTCAAGCTACTTGATGAATGCCACAGACACAAAGAGCAGTATCAGTGCAACTGAAAGGTGCCACAAAGTGCATGAGGGGTGCCAAGAAATAACCAGGGGCAAGAGATAGGCAATGTGATTCACAGTCTCCATAGACTAGATGAATCTCCTCTCAGAAGTGCTTGTCTCCATCAATTATAGATAGAGCTTGGCCAATCAGCCAAGCTTAGACATCTGACTCATTCTGTCTGGCATCTGGAAGCAGTAGTGGAGGGTAAGTGATAGTTTTACGGGGCATTTCAAAATGTTACACATCTAAGGAGCACAGCAGTTCAGATACAGGCATTCCACATGGTGAGAGGACTTGATCTCATGAGGCGCCGTGTCTTTCTCTTCAAAGTAGTCAGGGAACTGTGCATCCAGAAAATGCTCTGCATCTTTGCAAAATCAAATCCAAATCCAACTCAATTATTTGGGGAAAAATATCTGAATTTACAGCCACACCAGAATTGTTCTTACTTAATACAAACTTCACAAATGCAAACTGAAACCTTTCTGCATGATGGTTAATTCCTGATAGACTGGAGCAATGTGTTCTGTGTTGTGTAAATTTGACTACACGTTTGAGCACAATTGTGACTGATTCATCAGATGAGCTACTTCTGCTGCAGCTGAAAAATAAATTTTGTTACCTAGACAGGCACTATCACTTTGTGTTTGACTGTCCTAGTGGCAGGGCGCTAAGACTTGGACTGTATTTGCCTGCAGGTGGTCATGTTGCTTTAACCAGTGGGCCTGCTTGTTAGAATGCAATTCAGACTAAAAGTTCTTCTGTGGAGAGAGATAGACTGTTCCATCTGCCTTATTTTAGATGTCTAAAACTGAGATGAATCACTTCCTTAAAGTGTCTGTATCTCTCCATGGAGTGTACAGAGTGTCTTGGACAACAGTTACATACGTAAGTGAGATGAAAGAAAAATCCTTCCTTTGCCATTGCTTTTTCCTATTGTGGCAAACTACTGTGAACACTGCATCTAAATATTTGCATTTATGCAATAACTACAAATTGATATAACTCATATTACAAATCCCCCACAGTTCCCCTAAGTGAATCATCATCATCATCATCATCACAAGATTAACTTCTGCACCCATGTCTAGTGGTAATTTGTGCTTCAGCCAAGCAAGAGCTTTATCATATTCTCACCAGATTTCTTTCTGCAGGTGCATATTTACCTGCTGAGGTAGGTTGATGAGCGTCATATATATAACTATGGAGGAATAACTAATGCATGAAAAGCCTTTTTGTGAATACTCATGCCACATTCTCAACAGATTTACATAAAGTCACATTCACCCTGTCCTTCTTTCTTCAGTTTCAATGTAACCTGCATTAAATACTCATGGGAAGCAGAATTGGAGGTTATACATTGAAATTCCCTCAGATCTTAATTTTGCTGCCTGCTGCAGTTATAGGAATAACATTGCTGTGAGTTATCACCATCCAACCTAGAAAAGAGAAACAATACCATCTATATGAGGAAGTACAGTTGACAGACCCAAATGAAACACAACACAATTCACAGACCTTAAAATATTATTACATATTATTAAAATATTATTATATTAAAATATAGTTTGAGTTGTTTCAGGCCAGCAGGCCCATAAATTACAAAAAGTACTTAGCACAGCAGAACAAAAATGTTAGTTGGGGTCCTAAGATTGTCGTACCATCTACAAAATACAAACAACAGTGATATCCAGAAAGATGGAAAATATTGTAAAGCATATTATCCATACAAATTATTTTCTCAGTGGTATATATAGAGTAACACTTTGTGGACTTCCAAAGCTCCCTCATTTTTTGAAAATAAAAGTAATTTGTTTCCTTTCAGGTGAGTGAGTGTTTTCTGGCTGTCTATTTTGACTTTTAATCTGAAAACTCTTTTTTTCCCCAGCCATCACAGCCTAAATGTGCAAAGACAGAAAATAAGTGACTCTTTTTCGCTCCTCTTAGAACAACAAACAAAAAGAGTGAACCAGGGGAGGTTGGCACCTCAGTAATAACCATGTGCAACCTTTTGTTCTGCTAATAATAGTCAAACATGCAAAACCTGTCAAAAAGTCCTAAAGATCTCTTCTCTGACACACTCTGAGGTCTTGGAGGTTTGTACTCTATCTGTTTCAGCATGACATGCATTGTCTTTTTGGCACTGTGATTGTCTTTACCTCATTCTCTGTCTCAGGAAAAGATACCATTTATGGTGCCACCTTTGTGACTCTCTAGGTTTCAGATAACCTACTTAATGCTGGCTCTCCAGATGTTGAGAAATTTGGACTTCACTGCCATGTGGGACCTTCGTGGCAATTTATCCTCTATCAGAAAGGATTTTTGTTTTCCTTTCCCCTCTCATAGTACATAAGCTTTACAGAAAAACATGACAGTAAGACATGAGGCAGGCAAAAGTAGCACATCCCCTATTACACTGTTACTGTTCTTTTTTTCCTCTCCCTGTCTCCAGAGATCCTCTGCCTTAGTTTTTCTCCGTCATTGCACTAGATTTATTGCTTCAGTAAATTTCTGCAAAAGGAGAAAAAGAAGGCACTCGAAGACCCTAGGGACTACCAGCATGGATCCCCTCACCACTCAGTTCTGTGCAGCAACAAAAGCATTCCAGAGGGTTCAGAATTTTCGCCAGTGCTAAACCAGAGCAACTGGGATGAGCAATGAAAGGGGGTGGGGTCAGATGGGAAGGAAGAGGATGCCTGTTTGGAAGATCAAGACGGAAGAAACGTTTGGAAAGAGAGGGGAAGCAGGGTTGGGCATAGCCACGGCCCCAAGGGACATGTGGGTAGCAGGAGGAGGAGAAAGAGGGAGTGAGGTAAAGGTTGACCATTCATGTAATGAACAGTATGCCCGTGAGGGGCCTGGTTATCTTTGGAGAATGAAATGGTGCTGCCCTGTCTGTTACACCTTTTGTCTGACTTTGAATGTACATGAAACATTTATCTCTTTTCAGATAATTTTTAACTTGGCTGTTTATTGTACTAGAATGCAGTATATGACTGTTTTACCTCTTTCTCTACAATAATTTGCACACTGAAAGGGGAGGTGTAGAGAGCCTGTAAGATGGGCCATGGAAATGTCATACCATGCTTAAAACTTTCGTTAGCACCACTGTGTGCTTCATTTAAAAACTGACAATCCCCATTCTCTCATCGCACTTCATTTAAATCTGACATTCCAGTTACCTGGAGCAAGTGCTTTGATGAAGAGAAACTTGGAGGGTAATCCACCAGGACACATTAAACTGTTACAAGTCATAAAACATCTGCACCCAATGGCAAGCTATAAAGCTGAATGGATAAAGCTATTAAATGCATAGCATTGCTGGGCTGAATTCTTCCCCCTGTTAGCACACTCAGCTGGTTCACACACAAACGGTTTTCTCATGATTGTACCATGAGCAGCTCATATGCTTATGATTTTCAGTATGGAAGTTTGCTAGCAAGAGCTGAGTTAGGACAAATTTGCATGCTGCTAGTGAGCACAAAACAGAGCGCATATAAGATTCCTCTAGTATTTACTCAGCATATGATTTCAGATGTCTTTTCCCATCACATCTGCTGTACAGCTTTATAAAATGAGGAAAACACCAAGAATTAGCTAAAATGAAATAATACTCGAGTAGAATGGAAAAAGCCACCAATGCAAGAAAACTGTATCTTTTAGAAAGCTGCAGTACTTCTGCGTATCAACCCTGTTTATTCCATTTCTACTTCTGGGTAGGAAAATTAACAGGGGACGAGGAGTGATACCCATTTCCAGCTCTGCTCTGAAGTTCAGCAGAGCTACCAGAAACCTGCATGGGCTCAAGAAAAGCTCCTACACTTATTCTGCTTAGCAAAGAACAGGTAGAGCACAGCATGAAAGGGCCTTGCCCTCTTTATATTCAAACACTGTTATTGCCTTTGCTGGCTGAGATTAAATAGAGGTTGGCATAGGTTTCATGAAGTCACACACCCAAGTATGATTCCAAGGGACCATATTTAGTTTTTTAAGGGGCAGCTGAAAGCAGGACTCATAGGGAATGAAGCAGTGGCATTGTCTGTATGGTCTCACACAGTCCTGCTGATTTTGTCCAAGAGAGATGACCTTGTTTTTGATCCACTCATCTCTTCCTAGCACTGACACCCAACAGAGAATCCATTCAGTGGAAATCACTCAGTAAAATTAGTAATAAGCTCTTCCTTGTCCAACAACCCCCACTTCTTCCATATTTTCCATGTATGGGCTGACATTTTCAACACAGAAAACAGCTTCATGTTGCCACAGGGTCCGCAGAGTCCAGCCTAGATAGGAATCAAGATTTCTGCTCCACTAAGTTCTTCACTGTATTTTTTTCACTCAAAAGTAGAGTAGCAAAAAAGTATATTTCTTGCCAGATATTCTCCAAACATAATCCTGGTAAGTCAACTGAAATCCTGGTTTCATAAGTCAAAATTCCTGTAATCTTTACCAGTCAAATTCTTGACAATGAAGAATAATTTCCTCTACAAAATGTTGCACTTCTTCCAAGGTAGCATTTTCCAAAATTAAAATGTTAAACTGGAAAATGGCCATCCCACTACACCTACCATATTTCTGAGTAATCTCCTCTGCAAACATTAACTCCGCTACCACCTATAGCCTGGGTAATCACTTAAGCAAACATTCTTTCAGTTGCTATCTCTGAACAAGCGCCTCACAAAGCTGTCTTTTTGCTATATGTCTATCTTCTTTAGATCAAACAGAAGTCCCAGGTTGATTCTCTGTTCACTCAAGCACAGTTTCCTTCCTGCATGCTGGACAACCATTTTCCCTGTGTAGGATATCTACAACTCATATCACTCCCTAGGTCTTCATTTGCAGGGTATATTTAAATTTTTCAGATTCTAGCATCTCCAGGTCCAGTCTTAAATTGAAGATATCTGCTTACACAGATAAAACAAGTGCATGAGATTGCATGCCAGTATTTCTACATGGAAAGTAGTATAGGAATTTAGACAGTGTAACACTGTCTAAAGACAGTATTCCTATATTAATGTTTTTACTCTTTCCCATTCCACTAATACTGTCCTTATTCATTCACTAAAATCCTCATGTTTTCTCCCAAATTTTTCTTTCTGTTTGTGAGAAGTTTCTAGCTAACAAATACATTCCATTATACACTTTTAATTCCTTCTTAGTAATCTCTCTTGCCAATCAGTTTCCAGAAAGGATTGTCAAGGGTTTAGGTACGGCAAGAAGCCACTGCCTGTCTACTGTTACTGTTCTGTAGAGTCCTCTAGCTGTCTCCAGCAATTTGCTTTCACTTATAGTGTAGGTTCTTTACAGCAGATCTTCCCTTGGAGTCTTAGACACTCTGTAAGGCAACTGCTACTGCTTCTGAAAAAGAATTTTTTTTTTTTTTTTAATCACAGCCATTGTATCTGTATATTCCAACACAGCATCGCTCTTTTAATAAAGACCTGTGATCCCAAGCAGTGTTTCACACACTCCTGTAGTTCCATGCAAGCATGATGAAACATTTGTCCTTTGAGCATGGCACAAACTAACTATTCACTTCTGAAAACCCACTCTTTTGGAATAAACATGTTTTGGAGAGTCACAGATAATGTCATTCACTGTTAACTCTCCAAGAAAGGAATGCATAGTATGCGTTGCAATGAAAACAGGCACTTCAGTTACTCTGGGAGCCACAGCAAGAAAATTCTTCAAATAAAAATAGCTTCAATATGCACACCATAAATCTAAGCAAGACTTTGCCCCATATCTGTGAAAAATACCTGCATTTTTTCTAAGAGAAAAAAACCCCATATTATTAAAAATGTAAGGACTTTTGTTATTGCCATGTCCATCCAAATTCTAGACTAGATAGATATAATTTGGTATGTTACAAACAGTTATCCAGACCTAAAGGAGAACATTACACATTAATCACTCATCAAAAATCAAAAGCTAAGGAACCTGCAGCAAAAAAAAGAGTTGGCGTTTGGAATACTTCCTTAATGGTAACATTGTTTTCCTAAGACTTCCCTGTTCTATGTACACCTGTCAGACATTTGGCTTTTTGTGTAAGGTTTATTCATTCGCACAAACAGGGTGGCATCTCTGCAAGAGATCTCACTGTAACTTCTGTAGCTCAAATTTTCTCAGCTGGTTGGAATAATGTATCATTTATAGCATCATGCCTAAAAATTGCCTATGTATACCATATCATTTTAAGGAATAGCATGATTCTAGCAATCTGGAAATAACTTCAAATATTTCTAGTTGAATGTCGGCCAGCCAGGGCTAGTTTTGTTATAGCATAATCTAGAAAGATATATTAGACTCTATTTTACCTGTCTCATAAGCCATTTTATAGTTTAAAGATATGTTAAGAAGCATTTCTGTACTTTTTCTACCTTTTCTGTAGGGGAAAAAAAAAAAAGTAACCCTCCTTGTAAAACCATCTATTAAAATTATTTTGATCAATTCATGTACCCAGCCAGAATAATGGCTTTACTGGCAAAACTTGGCAAAAAAAAAAAAGCATGATCTGCCATCCTATTCAAGGAAACAGTGTCCATTTTCATGTTTTAGAACCAATGGGATTTTACCTCCAGCAGACCATTGCTACAGTTTACTGAAACGTAAAAGGAGAGAAGGTAAACCAGCCGTAATAAATTCCAACCATGGCCTGGGGTCCGCCAGGGCTGATCGAGGGAGGTGATTGTCCTGCTCTACTTTGCACTGGTGTGGCCTCACCTCAATTCCTGTGCATGGTTTTGGACACCACAATGTAGGAAAGACATGAAACTATTAGAGAGTGTTCAAAGGAGGGCAACAAAGATGGCAAAGGGCTTTGATGGGAAGCTGTATGAGGAGCGTCTGAAGTTCCAGAGATGACTCAGACCACCTCTAACTCAGTTTTAAGACCTTGATATTAGCTTAAAAAAGCAGTGTCTTTTTTTGTGTCTAATAGTAAATTTTTGAATCAATAAAACTTGCTTTTTGTCTTGGACTAACATTGGTCAGATAATTAAGTAAGCTAATTCCTAGTACAGAGTCTGAATGGCTTACCTTTCTTCTACGACTTAGGAAGTAAACAAATTCCAGTAGAGGCTTCTAAACAAAAGGCCTAATTTTCAGGTGTTCTGAGCATAAGTAGCTTCTCTAATTCAGAGAGTCACTGAGCTGGCAAGGAAACTCTGGAGATCACATACTCCATGCCCCTGCTCAGAGTAAGGTCAACGAGAACAGGTTGCCCAAGACCATGTCAAGCCGGATTTTGAATATCTCAAAGGATAGCCTCTCTTCCTGGGTTTCTTCCAGTGTGGGACTTCCGTCGTAATAAAAATATTTCCTTCTATCTTGGAATTTCCTGTATTTCAGTTTATGCCATCTGCCAGCCCTGTCAATGGGCACTATTTGGACTTGGAACTGCTGAACACAAACCTTACCAGTAAAGACCTGTTGCTTAACTTGTGGCAGCCCTTCTTGTGACCCTTCACATTGCCTGCCAGATTCAGCTTCAGATGGGTTTGGTTTCCCTAACCCCATCTCTGAATGCTTGGACAGTCCCTCTATATTTCTCTTGGGTAACCTGCCCTGCTCCCACCTTGGGTACCCTTCCTTTCTATGGCTCAGTTTGGTCAGAAGCAACTCACTCCTTCTTTAAGTTATCTTGCCACCTTTGCTCTCCAGCCCCGGGGCGAGCACAGCTCTGACAGCCAGGGCCTTGTCCGAGCATCCCAGTCAGGAGGAGGACAGCTGGGAGGTACCAGGGCAGCCCCAGCCCCTTGCACCAGGCGCCTCTCTGGGGACAAGGATGGGATGAAGCTGAGATGAGAAATGAACACTGGGTTCAGGATCATGCCCACTGCAGGAAACCAGGGACAGACAGTGTTTCAGATGTAAAAATCCTCCATTTTTAACACCTTTTCTTTTTTGTATTTTTTTTCAGACAAAGTAACTTTACAAATTAGCAAAATGTGAATATTTTGTCAACCATATCGATATTATACGCCAAAAAAATTCACCCATCAATAAAAAGTAGATTGAGGAAATATTTTTATGTATCACAAGTTTGAAACCAACCTGATGTCAACCTTTTCAAGCCTGATTCTGATATTGTCAAAATAAATTTGCCTGCTCCAGAGTGGAAATTTACTCTATTTTTAATTCTAAATTGTAATGTACTTTTTTTAAAAATCCAAGGTATTAATAACAGTACTTTGATATGGATTTTTCAAAATATGTGATCCTGGCAAAGCCCATGGAATCCCTTTTAAATAAGCTCAAATACTAATCAGTGTATACAGTCTGTAAATCTCATGAACTTCCACTTTAAATTGTTGTAAATCTTTTTATATTCCAATGTACATTTTACAAAAAGGTAATACATCAAGGAGCAACTCTTTAAAAAAAAAAATATTGGCCAAATACATACCTCAAACTGAGTCTAACCTGGATTCTTTCAATTCTGTCAAAGCCATGGATTTCAGAGAGGCTTTGTCAGAAATAAAATGGGGATTGAGAATGTGGATAAAGCAGCTTTCAGATGAAGGGCTGTATACTTAGCTTCATTTTTAGCTTTACTTTAACTTAGCTTCATATGTACCTCTGATCTCTCCCTGTGAAAAAAAAAGGTCCTGTGTGTATTTCATCACACAATCAGCAACTGAATTATTACTTCTCTTGAAATACAGGTCCAGCTGAATGGTAATTGCAATCCTTATGAGGATTACCTATTCAAATTCATATAATGGAGTTAGCCTGAAAGTTCTACGGAGAGGACCAGTTGCACATTCTGGATTAAAAGTGGAAGAATGTGACAAAATAGAAGTTACCCAAATGATCTCATCTTGGCATCAAATCTTTGTGTAGGTTATCTTTTTTACCTAGCCCTATTTTGCATGAGATAGTCCAAAATATAGAGCGAGAAAACTAAAAGCTCATATAGGTGAATGGAAGATCTCAGTGAAAAGAATATTACTCAGATTTGTGGGCTTCTATTTCCAGACCAGAGGTGAAAATAGTGGACTTTGTTTTCCCATTTAGCACAATGGAGTTTTTGATACAAACTTTCGGACCACACCTTCCCCCCAACGTTTTTGCTTACATTTAGGTCACACCTGGCACATGACTTCTCCAGATGCTTAATACATATTTAAAAGAAACAAACCAGCTTTTTTTGCTACCATAACCCACAGAAAAATGAGGTCCCTGGGAAGTAATCTTCTGGTTTTTCAATTTGTATTATCCTTTGGCCACTTCATTGTGTAGTGCTATATATTTTCCTTGGTGGTAGTGAGAGATGCGTTCTCCTTTCTCTTAATCTAACTTCAAAAAATAATGCAAATTAGGTCATGACCCTGAAGTCAAGAAATTTCTCAAGTCAGTGCTTGAGCAGGCTGATTATTCAGTGTGGTTTCTTTAAAGCCTTTGCAATGGAATAAGATTTTGCTTAGACCACAGTTCACAGCCATGGATATTTGTGTCAAGGCCTTCTGTAGGACATCTAAGCTTCCCAGTTTTACATGCAACATGGACCACAGCCATTTCAGTATACAGCAGCTCATTGCAAATTGTTACTGGTAAACTCAGAGTTGTGCACTTGCTCATTTACGCCACCAGTTACCAGCTGTAACTTAAGCAACCCAGCAGACTGTTCTTTTTTTCTCCCAACCTGTTCAAGCTTTAGAACTTCATTACTCTAGAAGTGTTGTGACATCACTGAAAGCAGAGACCTTCCAAAAGACTGGATAAGTAACTCAACATGAATCCCAGCACTCCTGCAAAGAAATTAATTCAGCTGTTGCATGTATAACCAGAAGACTAATGCAGAAAAGCAGAGCAGAGATGAGTAGCTAAGCTCAATATAGGATAACAATAGAAGTAATACTTATTTTTCAATTCTGGTGCCTACATTTTGCAGCATTCATGAACTGGCAAAGGTACAAGGAAGAGTCACAGAAATTGTCTGAGCGCTGAGGGAAATGTTTTACAGTGAGAGTTAAAGACCTCATTCTATTTAGTTCATCAAAAAGCATGCCAAGATATTAAGTAATTAATCATAGTGTATAAGTACTTTCATAAGGAGGACTCACCAGTTACTGAAGGCCTTTAAATGTAGTAAAGAAAGAATAAAAATATCAGAAGCTGAAAACTGTTCTCAAGAAAAATCAGGTAAGGAATCAAGCACGGATATTTGCTAGTGAAGGTGATTAACCATATGAACAACCTGCCAAGGGAAGAAAAGGACTCAATCTCTTGATGTCTTCATATTATTATACCTTTCTGGAAAATATAGCTATCTCTTTGGAAGATACAAACTCAAAAAAAAATATTATTAGAATTATTAGAAAATTATTAGAACAATTTAGCTAAACCTTTCTTAGATAGTTTGGTGCAACTGTGGCTCAATGACATCTGTGAATCAGTACGTGTCTTTGAAATGTAGGTAGAAAAAAAACAGACTAAAAGAGCAACAGACAAAGCCAGAACACAAACTGGGAACACAGCCCACTGCCAAGCCAATAGAGAGCTGTATGGGATAAGTGCAGATGTGAAAAGAGCTCAGAGCTTCAAGGAAAGATAGCGTCTCGCCGCATTTGATATTTGTTGTACTGAAGAAAAGAAGACTTTGTAATTTTTTTTTTTTTTTTTTTTTTTTTTAATAAATAGGATTTTAGCATCAACTTCTCTTTCCTTCTGACTTAAACTGCTCAATAGAATCTGCATTTCTGGCTAACTGCTCAAGTCAGAGAAAGATAACATTGAGTTTTATAGGCTCAGTACAGGGAGTAAGAGGTGCAATTCAGAGGCCTGTGATCTGACTAGAAACTTTCATGATCTCGGTCTTTTAGTCCTTTAGAGAGTCTATGAGTTCTCTGAATATTTGTTGATATGTCTTTCCTGTTTAATATAATGCGTTTGAATTAGTGGCTACAACTCGAGTCTTTTGCATACCTAATGCTCTTTAGTGCAACTTAGCATTGAGCACATGTTAGAAGTAGCTGGAAGATGTTCATGCAGTCAAAGCTGATACAGTGAAAGGTCTCCAAAGTTCATCTATTTTCCCTTCATCTTTAGTTGTGCATTATCATTTCCCAGGCTACTGAGGATTTTTTTTTTCTTTTTACTATATTGACGGCTCCAGAGTTTTGTGTTACATTTGAGTGGGATTGTATTGGTTACAGGATCCTCACTCCTCTATTAAAAGTGTGTCCAGTTGAGATGTACCCTTAGACTAGGCAGATCACCATTATGTGTTCCCACTGAACTAATCTCATTTCTGGTCTCTTTAAATAGTTCATGAAGCTTGGCTGTTTTGGAACATAACAGGATGACACTAATTCATAAAGGCAGAGTTCATTGGATAATACTTCTGTGATTTATTTGATTATTTGTTTGGGTTTGTGCCTTAAAGTATTTGACAAATCATTCATGACAAGATTTGACAAACTCTGTAAAGCTCACCAAACAGTGTTTGCTTTGCAAAATATTGTTTTAGATATTAATTTAGTACCTGTATTAAAATGCACAACCGGGTATTTCCATGGACCAAGCACTGCACATCAAAAGATTCCTGTTGTTACTTCTCACCCATGATGCAGATACAGGGAGAGTTTGACTGATGTACCAGTGCTAGTTTAGAAAACTTAGAAGAGGGTTTTTGCTGAACTTTCCAGTACTTATAGTTACAGCTGCACAGGACAGGATCAGTCTTTTTTCCATATTTCGGGTGATTCTAGCTCAGTTTCCGAAAAATGAGGTATATTAGTCGAATCTGCATGCTGTTCTAGCCAGATGACTGTACCTATGCTGGTGTTATGTCACCAAAGCCTCTGAACTTCCAAGTCACATTTGTTCTCTCTTGACGCAAAAAGACATATTTTTAAGCAGGCAGCTCTGAGAACTTAGCCTTGGTTCTGACTGTCAGGTGTGTCTTTTGGGACTCCTGACTGAGTCCACTGTAAGAGTTTGCAGCCAAATATTAGTGTCTTACACCTGTGCAGGGCTATTTCTTCCCTGGCAGAGCCAAAAGCCAAAATAAATCCATGTTGGCTATTCTGTTCATAGGCTTAACAGGAAAAGTTTGGGTCTCTCAGGAACAGTTGTAGTGGCTCTTCAAGGCTAGAGAGAGGAGAGAGAGATACAGATTTCTTTCTGTGCCACTAATGTGAATAAATAGAACGGACTAAATTCAAGGCTCAAATGGGTTGAATAAGAAAATGCCATTTAAATTGTAAAATAGCTCTTGAAATTCTCCAGAGTGGAATATTCCCATGATTCTTAACCAAAAATACAGAAGTAATGAGGGTGATAATAATATGGTTTCCCACTTCTATCCTTCTGCAGTGATGACTTTCACATCACTGATAGTGATGCTAGTAAAGGAGTTGCATGACTGAAGCCTGCAATTACATAGTTTAAGCAGTGTTAACTTTTATAATATTTTCCTCCCATAATCTTTAATGGAATATAGATCATAGCTAACTCATGCAAATCTATGACTATCAATAGGTAGAGTCTGGCACAGAAGATATCTATTTCAGTTATGCTTTAGACTGCATTGCATAACAGCATCCGCAGTCTTTTGTTACTTGTATCATCCTTGCTGTTATGTGACATCTTTCACACTATTCATATTCACATCTTGTACAATCTGAAATGCATCAGAGTCCTGTATATCTTCCACAGCCAACATGCAGCTTAGCATTATTAAACTGATTTGCCAGGGTGTTAGATTCGTGCATATAGAAAGCATTCTGTGAGCTTTCTGAAGATGGGTATTTCCAGTCTTTAGAGAACACTGAATTTGTTTTCAGTGAATTCAGATAATTCGCTGGGATTATCTAAACATTCTGTATATTTCAGACAAATCAGAACTTAAACTACTGAAAATAAAATAAACACTGATTTAATTTGATAATTTCAATTTGATTTAATAACATATACAATGCACATGTAAAGTATTTAGAAGTGAAGACATTGGACTACATTTTGACACTATCAGAAACTATCAAAGACAGTTTGAGTCCATTACAACTTTGCTGGTTCCTTTTTCTTCAAAATGGAATTTCAAATTTTTTTTTAAAAGACTGAGTTGTGGTAAGTGGTTGACATTTTCTGGTTATTCAACCAGAGCTCTTCCAGTCATCCCTAGCTAATATCTTCAGAAAGCCAATAGAACAGAAAGATGGTTGGTGACTTATCATGAGCTATAACATGCTAAATGGGTTTATCTCAAGCAGAAACAAATATTCCTGAGTACCATATTATAATGGTTTAAAGACTGATTGAAGGGTGATCTAGCAATATGTTAGCATCTGCAAACAGACAGATATCTCTTGATGGTATCAGATTGGTCTAGTTTGCTTAAGAGTATTGCATAGCAGCTGCTGCAGTTCAAGAATTTTTTTTTCTTAATTTTGTGCTAAGCACTTGAAGTCCTACTTTGAAAACTCAATAGGTAAACAGGGACCTCCTGAGATTGTACTCGTCCAACCCCTCTTCTCAAGCAGGGTGACTTACAGCAGGTTGCCTAGGACAGTGTACAGTTGAATTTTGAGTATCTCCACAGGTGGAGACTCCACGGCCTCTCCGGACAACCCATTCCTATGTTTGATCACCTTCACAGTAAAAGCATGTTCTGTTGTGTTCAGATGGAATTCCATGTTTTAATTTGTCCACATTGCCTCTTGCCGTGAGGATTGCTGAAAAGGGCCTGGATCCTTCATCTTCAGTCCCTTCCATTAGGTATTTATACACACTGGTGAGACCCCCTTCAGTCTCCTCTTCTCCTGAGAGAAGGGGCTGAACAGTCCCAGCTCTCTCAGACACTCTTCACACAACAGATGCTCCAGGCCCTTAGTCATCTTTGTGGGCCTTCGCTGCTTCTACAACTGGTAAAACAACTGCACTTTTGTTTTACACATTACTGCTACAGCAACCAGTTCAGTTTTGACTGCATGAGTTACATTCTAACTTAACTAATGTATTATAAGTACTTTTTTTAATGACTTCTTGGAAGAAAATTACTAGTTAAAGCTAATCTGTGGGCAAAGCACTCTGCTGACACATGTTACTTCAGTTTATTTAAGTGCCTAATAGGTCTGCAATTGTGAACATGGTATATGTAGAACATTTCAAGGATTTTCACTGGGGTCTTCTTGCTTTCAAACTACAATTACTCATTCATCAAGTGAAAGGCTGTGTGGTGGCAGCCACATTGAAGGTGAGAATGATCCACATTATTCTAAGGGGCTCTTCTTTTAGTGCTTTGTGTGTGTTTGTTTGTTTTTCTTTCATTATTATTACCCAGCATTATCCAAGAATCAGTAGACTCATGCCCTGAACTTTTTTTTTTTCTTTTTTGTTCTGTCACCATGTAACATTCTTAAAAATTTAGTAAACAGCAGACTAGGTCAGTAACCACAGTGTCTGAAATTACCACAAGTAACAGCATGTTATATCAAGTTTGTGACTAACATATACATTGGTTAAGCCCTACCTAAACTGACCAGAGAAGTTGTGTTGGTGGCATCTTTCAGAAAAGAAATACATACAGAACACTTTCCAGAACAAAAAAACTCTCCCTGAAGATGAACAATCTCTAGTAAACAGCCAGCCTGTATTTATATTATTCACCATTTTCACCCAAGCATTTTTTCATGTAAGATATACAAGATCTGACACTGATTAAATAACTGTGGGGAACAGAAACCCCATTTACAGTGAGATTTGGAGCCATTTTATGATCTCAGTAAAAGATAATTTTTGAACATGCCTCTCATAGGAAACTAGCACTGCTGTTTCCATGGCTTGATACATATTCTGCCTGCATTTCATTTAGGAAATAAACATGTGTTTCTTTACCACCCAAACTTTAATACATTTCAGGGTAGAATGGCTCTTTTTTTAACTGTGACTCATTCTTTGCTAATTCAATCAAGCTGGAGCTGACAAAATAATGAAGATTTTGGAGGTATTTTTACCATGTTTGTCACTCCACCAAGTGACAGTGCAAAGTTCCCTTGTCTGAATTTTGATCAAATACTTACCAGGAATGCTAAGCCTTTCAGAATCCCATAGTACCTGTTTCATGGCATGTGAGTTATTTGCTTTCATCTCCCCTTTACTGTATAAAAGAGGATCTAAGGCTGTAAAAACTTCAATCCAGAGATTCATGCAGCTGTACATAACAGATCCTTCCTCTCTCGTCATTGCAGCACAACATCAAACCAAACAAAATGTCTCAGAAAGCTACAGTATTTGCAATGAGGCTGTCACAGATCTCCTTTTCTGCTTTTGAAAAAAGTGGCTGAATGCCCAGCACCTGCCTCCATACTGACATTTTCTGAAACACCAAGGTAAAAGAATCAACCTTTGTCAATATCATCTCAGTGATTTTTTAGAAACAATGAAATGAAAAGCCTCTGTCTCTATCCTTGGTTCTTGAATAGAGGATTAAAATAAAGGACACATGATTTTATTGATTTAATGAGGGACGGAGGCTTCAGTGGAGCATTCCTTGTGATTAGAGAACAAGCCATGTTTGCAGGTTTCACAACCAGTTCTTCCCCATTTGCTTGGTTTTCGCCATGTCTTGAGGACTTGTTTATGTATTTGGCTGTTAAAATGACCCACAGAGTTCACTCCTGTGCTGCATGAAGCATTCAAATGCCTGCAGTGATTTCAGTCTGTCTCTCTCAACAGGGAAAGAAAGAAAGACTGAGGGGATTGCAGCACAGTTCTGTAAACTAAAGAGATGAAGAAGAGCAGATAGGGAGAGAGAGAGGAAAAAAACTTTTAAAATGTTAGATAAAACACAGCAACAGCAACAGGAATAACACCTCCTACCTATGTAGTAGGCTGTGTGCAGAATGCATTAATCTTTGAGTATATTTTATCAGATAGGAATCCCTCCCCCCAGCTATGAACTAAGATGTAAGCTAAAGGAGTTCACTCATAGTGTTTTGTGGTAGATTGATTCATGAACAGTGAATTAATCTCCTCCCTTAGACCTTTTACCTTTGGGTTGGTTTTTTATTTCTTTCAGTATTCATATGATACAAAATGACATTTTCATATGGTAATCTCTCCTCCTTGTAGCATTGCTCTTCAAGATTAGCCAGAGGGATGAAACACAAAGAACAGTGACTTCCCAGGAAAACAAAAAAAAAAGCCAGCAAAAGGCAAAACCAAACTGAAAACTAAAATTCATTCCTTATTGTCAATTTGGCTGTGTGATATCAAGAACAGAGTTACTGAGGCTTGGCCTATGTAAATATAAAACAATGCATGCAGGTTTATGTCATAAACACCTACAGTAATAGTTCTGTGTACATAAATACATATAAATAAACCGGATATACAGCATTTACTTCATCTACAAGTTAAACTTTCTCCATTCCCTTTAGTGTTACTGGCTCTGGGCTTGAAAAGTTAGAAAGAGCCAGTGCCCGGGCATGCAGTTTCCAAACCCAGCCCTTCCCCTCTCCCCATTTTGGTTTCCCCAAAATGAGCTACTGTCCCTCCCCCCATCTCCATTACTCTCAGTAGGCAAGTGAGTCTGAGACCAGGGGGCAAAATAATTTCTTCCCAATTATCTTAAGCCATGCAAGATAACCTCTCTCTCAAGGCTGATGCTAAAATATGCACAGAGTTCTGATGTCTAGACAGTTATGAAATATAGGTGTAGGGCTCTGCACATGCAGAAGAGAAATGCATCCCAAATGAAGTGCTTTTATTAAAGAAGTATAATCACTGGGATAACTAATTACGTCAATACCACATAGTTAATTAAACCCATTATAGTTACTATTCCCATGGAGAGGAGGTCAGACAAAGCAGCCGTCCCCCTGACTCTCCTGTGCTAACAAAAGAGAGAGAAATTAAATATATTAAACAATGCTTCTCATTCAGGAGTCGGCAAGGCTCATTGAAAAGGCTTGAAACTAGATTTGAAGGGGGAATAGGATAAAACCAGGCTCACTAGAGGTAAGCCTGGGGTCAGCACTCCAGTGTTTGAGGGACAGTGTGCTAGCAAGGTCCTTCAGTCTGACCTCAATGGAGGTAAGGGATGGAGACACACACACCGCAAAAACACAAGGGTTATTGATGTGTTAAGAGCCAGAGAAGTGACTGAGAAGGGTCATGTAGGAATTAGGGTTTCTCCCTCAAAAAGGTACTGGAAGCAATAGCCCCACTGAAAGGCATCTACAACAATGCACACAGCATGGGCAACAAACAAGAGCTGGAAGTCATTGCACACTAGGACAACTATGACATAGTTGCCATCATGGAAACATGGTGGGTTGACTTGGATGATTGGAGTGCTGCAGTGGATGGCTAAACTCTTCAGAAGAGTAGGAAAGGAAGAGGAGGTGATGGAGTAGCCCTGTAGGTTAGGGAGAGTTTTGATTGTCTAGAGCTTAACGATGGTGACAATAGGGTAAGTGTCTATGGGTAAAGAATAAGGAGGAAGACCAACAAGGCAGATATCCCGGTGGGAGTCTGTTGTAAGAAAAATTTCTTCACAGAAAGTGTTGATAAACACTGGAACAAGTTCTTAAGGGAAGTAGTTGAGTCCCCTCCCTGGAGTTATTTAAAAAGCACATAGATGTGGTCCTTACAAATATGGTTTAGTACCGGACTTGGGGTGCTGGGTTAACAGCTGGACTCAATGATCTTAGAGGTCTTTTCCAACCTAGACAGTTCTATGATTCCATGAAAAAAATAAAAGTTTAACTACACAGTCACTCAATAAAGAAACTCCAGAGAAGTAATTTATGTTGCACATTTGTATCAGACTTCTTCAAACAGACATCTTAGCAATGCGCTGTAGTTCCACTAGACTTCTGCTAACAAAACAGATGAGGAGAAAACACCAGTCTGGCAGAATTGTTCCAGACTTCTTCCAATGACATTGGAACACATTTCTTCGACAGTGAATACATTTGATAAGTGACCAGAAAAACATGACATAGTGTTGGAAGATAATGAGGTTAGCACTGCCACTCAGTCAAATCTCATCCCATCCCTCTGACCTAAAGGTTGAAGGAAAGAGTGTTTTTTTCTGTTCCCACTCATCCATCAGAAAAGTTTTCATAGATTGCTATCACCTGTCTTATAATGAAGGTAATTATGCTCTGAATCCAGGGATTAGGGTTAAAAGTCTGAGCCATAAGGAGGTCCTGGATAAGATTTTCAATTTCTTATTTATTATCCACTGAACACCTAGAGCAACAATATCAAGATGCACCTGGTATAATATAGGCCAACAATACCATAAAGATCCTGCAATTTTTGTGAAGGAAAAGTATGAGTTCACAAGTCTCAGAAATACACTTATGCATACACACACAGACAAAGCTCCACAAAGTTTGAGAGGTGTTTTCACAAAAAAATACAGACATTCCAATCATCAGTGCTTGTGATAATTGTCTAAGTGAATGTTTTCCAACTTTTGATCCATGGACTCCTAGGGGTCAACATCATACTCTGAAGAGGTCCATGAGTGGTGCCCAAGAAGTATATTTTCACATATGCCATATAGCAACCTATATACAAGAAGCTTCCTCTGGAGTCCTCACCTCCAGAGAGATTTTGGAAACCCACAAGTCAAAAAAAAGCCAGTCTAATCCCACCTTGGAGGGAAAGAGGGAAGGATGAGAAAGGGAGGCAAGAGGGGAGGGAGGAAGGGGGGGATTAGGGAAAGAAAGTTGAGGGACAGTAAGCACTTAAAACTTTAATTTTTGCCTGAAAGAAAAACAGAATAACCTAATATTTGCAGGGACTGAAATTTTGCTGCAAAATCATTTACCTATCTGAGGCAATTCACAACTTCCTAATAATGGCCCAACATCCCTTAAAACCAGAGTCAGAGTCATCATAATTGTATTAATAATTGTATTATATTATTGGCTTATGTAATGCTAGAAACTGCATTTCTATACAGATACAAAAAAAAGGCCAGGTTCTCCTGAAAAGCTCAATATCCAAATAGATAATAAAATCAATGAATAAAAGAAATTAAGTATTATTAGTCCTATTTTAAAACAGACAAATGAGACATAGCAATCAAGGATATGCTAATCTTGTACATTGCAATGCACAATAAAAATTCAAGACTACTTCCAGATGACCCGGTTTGCCCAGAAAGCCCACAAAGCACAGCTCCCCGAAGACATAGCAACTCACCTCAAAAATGATACTAGTTCATCATTGTGACACAGCACCCAAGTCGGGGTGAGTGCAGATGTACCACATGTGACAAACTCAGTGTCACAAAGGTAACTTGTGGCAGACACAGTTAGGCCTGAGCTGGGAACATGCTGGAAGGGAGGCTAACTTGTCTCATGATGTTTCCCAAGGAAAACGGAGAGGGAGTGCATTGTGTTTGTGGGGTACAGGACACCATGGGTACCTGGTCATTCTCCAGTATTTAAGCTTTTATCGGGGTATTTGGTTTGTTGTGTTTGCTGAGTCAGCCTCAGTCATGAGGTTCATCCTGAGACTGATTCAAATCATTATTCCTTAGGGACTGGCTGCACTTCCAAAATTAGAAAGATCTCCTAAAGGAAAAACTGTCCTGTTTATCTTTGTGGTTACCACCTTATATGCCCAAAGATAGTGTGATTATTGTGAGTTCAAACAAAATGAGATGAGAGAGGCCATTTCTTCTTCTTGTCTATGTAACCTAGTCTCAGAGAGAGCTCTTCACAGCACTATTGTTATCCTGTAATAGGGAAGACATGGAGGAAACATGAGTTCAAAAACTATTCTGACATCTCTAAAACATTTTGACGATACCTTACCTTTGACAAAATCTTGCCAATACCTCTTCTCTACCTTAGCACACCCATTGCACTCTAGGATACCACTCTAGCAAGTGACCACATCAAATACTGAGTCTGCTACGGAAAGTGAAGCCCAGAAGGATCCACAGTCAAGTAGCTGCTGCAGTGAGAATAATCAGAACATGAAGAGTCTTGAAGTAGGCTGGAGTGCATAATTTCCTGTTCATTCAGGTGGCTGGAACCTCTTTTCCCCACTGTTTCCCCACTCAACTTAGCTTAAACCAACTCAAGTCTCAAGCTGTCCCCATAGCAGGAAATACTTTGCAAAGCTCAGGTTTGCTGAGCTCATTCCCTACGCCAAGTGGTGAAAAGAGTCCCTGGCATTCTTTTTTTGCTCAGATCACCCCAAACTCTCCCAATAAATTCCCAGGTATGAATCAGAAATTAAATTGGAAGCTTTCCTAGTTACGAGTTAGACATACCCAAATTATTTCCTCCTTTGTAAATCTGCAAAATTAAATTATATGGGGACAGCCAGACCATGGCAACAGGACACAAGTCAAAGAAATGGCAATGATTCCGTTTCTTTTACTGTACAGAGGTAATTTGGTTTGGATACGACCACTGGTACCTAGACAGTCAGACATCATGTCTTGCTACTTTAGTAATTCAGCATTTAATTTCCCAAACTTCCACTATTAACACTTGAGAGCAAACCATTTCTAAACTGTCAAAATGTTTCAGAGATATCAGAACAGTTTTTGGATTCGCATTTCCTCCAATTTCTTTGTGCTTTTTCTTAAGGTTTGCTGCCAGAAATTCATACCTGTCTGCAAGAAAACTGTGTGATCAAGGAAATAATAGGCAAGTCCTATATGGTTTGCTTGAGTTTTTAATTGGCAGATAGTCACAATGGGCATTTGAGAAATAAGCTCTTCACTGAAGTGAATAGACTAACTTTAAGGTTCAAGATATTGTTTTTATTCTTCTATGAAATCTAATCATACACTGTCAGAAAAAAAAAAAGTGACTCTGAATGATATTTTTACTGTTGTCACATAACAGTTTTCTAATCCCAAATAGGACAGCTGTACTTGTCAAATGCTTTCACTGATACAAGTGTTCAGTTCCAATTCAAATCAAAGGCAGACCTGTGTGCTCTCCCTGTCAGAGTGCTAAGACCAATTAGAGAAAGCTCCAGACACCTGCTAGAATAAGAACTCGTTCTGGAATTAGTGGTAGTTAATGATGTTTTTAAAATGCTCTTTTGACAACACAAGTACACTAAAATTAAGAAATTTGAAATAAAGACCCTTATTGTAAAATTGTGATGCATTGGAGAGTAGCTTTTGCTAAAAAAAATTGATCCCCCTATGTACACTCGGAATGCTGAGTATCTTCTTCTAGCTTCTTGCCTCGAGGCACCAAGTAAAGACCTGCCAAGTCTGTCTCTTTGGAAAAAACTGACCATCTGACTCATTTGCCCCAGAAGGACTTTACTTGTCACATAGAAGGCTTTCAGAATATGAAGCAGGAAGGCACTGGCATTGAATCCTGTCTGCCTGTTGCAGAAGCTAGTAGAGTGAAATTATATGTATACAAAGGCTGTGTTAATTATTATAGGTCCTGGGGTTTTTGCTGTTTAGGAATGATCACTCACCCCTCCACTTGGTCATCCTTCACTAGTAAGAGGAAATTGTGTGATGTTTTTCACTCTGGAATGTTCACCTATACATGTCAAGGAAAAGTATAGATCAGTGCTTTTCAGTTGCTGGGAATTATTTATGTGAAGAAAACACTACTAATTTTCTAAGCAGTTCATTGACATCATTGTCATCACCACTGAGCATAAAAGCCTGAAACTCCAGTTTTCCCTATTGCTCCTTCTGGTTAACAAGATAAAAGAATGCATGCAGAGTAGAAGGCATCTTCACACCTTGCTATAAAGAAACACTGAAGGGGGTACGTCTGTAGCAGTAGCACAAATAGCCAAGCCTTCTTCCTTCAGCTGCGTGGGTTTTATTCAGACTGCATTTTCTCACTGCTGGAAACAGTACTGAGGAAGCCCAAATGCTACAAATACAAAACAACTGACATTCCTAAAGGTGGACTTGGAGACAACCTGTCCAGAGTCTTCCATGTGCACCATCCTTCCTCCTTCAGATACAGACAATAACTCTGACAGCATAAGTGGTGAATGGGCTGGATCTTGACAGCTGAAAATGAGGGGCTCAGACAGAAGGAGAAATCATTGAGATTGATCAAGTCCTGTGATGCTGGCTTTACACTGGGAATAGGCAAAAGAATAAAATGCAGCTAAACACACCGTCTGTGGCTTTCAAATTTGTTTGAAATAATCATTCAATTTTCCAAGAGGTTGATGGTCAATCTGACTTGCACATAGGCAGGAGCATAACTATACTGCTGCAATGCTATCATTAAAGGTTAAAATGCAAGCAAGACATTTCTAATTGTAATCAGCCAATAAACTCATCAGCATTATAGAAAAAGAAATGAGAAAAAGAAACAAACAAAAAAGTCAGCTTTCCTATTCCTGTCTTTGATACATTTATCAAGGCAGTTAAGGTGCATTTTCATATGGTAAAACTACCAGACATGTCTAATTAACATTCTTACTGAAAGTATGATTCAATCCATCTTGAAAACAATATTGTCTTAAGTTGACAGAGCACTACATACCAACCTATCAGTAAATCAAAGAATTACAGGAGTGGAAATGAGCATGGAAGCTGTTCCTTTTGCTGCATGGCAAACAAAACCAGCTATATCCATGTCATTTCTTTAAAAGGTCTGTGTAATATATACACCAGCTGCAATGCCATAACTTCTGTGAGTAACCCATTTTAGCTCTTTGCTCTCCTTATTATTACAAGGTTTTCATAGTTGCCTCGCCTATTGCTTCTGTCTTACCCATCATGGACAGAAAGCACAATTGTCTTCCACAGCTTTCATTTATTTGCAAATTACTTCACTATGTCCCTCCTCAGTCCTCAAAAATTTCTTAACAGACCGAAAGAAGCCAGTTTACTAAAACCTCCTCAGAGTCATTTTTTGTAGCTGTCTGATCATTGCATTTGCCCTCTTCCAGGTTCTCTGGCTAGTCCATGCCTTTCTGAAAGCACAAGTGTGGAAACTGTACTCTATTTGAAGCCTCACCAATGCCAAGGAGGATCATTTCATAACTGCTGCACACCATAGATCTGTTTAATGAGACCAACGCAAGGATTGCCTTGTTTGGTAGCAGTATGGCATGTAGGCTCTTAATCAGATATGACACTCTTCATAGCGTTTCACAGAAAACTGCCACCCAACCAGTTATTCCCACTTTATATTTGGGCAGCTGATTATTCATAATTGGGACTTTTCCCTTTTGGGGAAAAGGGAATCCATTTCTTTCTGGAGAGACCATCAGTGCCAAAGACTGTCAGTTTGCAGTCAGTTTGCTGTCAGTTGTGCACAAGGAATGGGCACAGAGAATGGAACAAAATCAGGTGGAGTCAAGTGTAAGATTTTCACTGTTCTTTGTGAACTTTTCATTGGGATCTACTGCCAATATCATCAAAAATGAGAAGCCATAAACTACCATAGACATGTATCGGGGATTAGGCAGGCACATAATAGGGTAGGATTTGGCCTAAAAGCCTAAATTAAAACTCAAACTTGTACATCAAATATTAAGAAACCTAATCTTTCCACATTCCAAGAGACAACCAGAGACTATTTATGGATCATTTATAAAATCTATACTTGCTTTGGTTAATTCACTCTTATTGAGGATCACAGGCACAACTTGAAGTCAAGACTTATACAGCGGGTAATGGCAAAGTAGTTCTTTATATGAACTTCATATGCTAATGATTTACCACAGAAAAGTTAAAATATACCTATTAAACAAGATATATTTCCTGAAAGATGTTTCATAAACATGGTTGTCTGATAACATTTTCAAACGTATGCATACCACAAAAAAGAAAACCAGAGGAAGAAAACGGTGTGTTACTTTTAAAAGATCAAACAATACCAGCATCAGTTTAATTAGACACAAACTACAACAATTTCTCTCAAGAAGTGCAAGAGCTAGGTGTTCTGAGCCACAAACCCATTTATTCTGTGTTTCAGTCTCTAAGAATGGACCTAGGATGATCTGGCTAAACCTCTACTGGTCATCCATGGGATAGATTGCTCACAAAAACAGTTTCTTCTTCACCATCACAGTGACAAAGTAATGTCACTCCCACTGGTTGAAAGGACTTACACAGATATTGTAATTAGTTGTTTACATTTTTCTTTACATCACTGGGAATAAAATCATTAAACAGAACAGCGTCTAAGGCTTTTCTAAAACCTACTGAACTTTTGGCTTTTCCTGATGCCTCAAGATTGGAATCACCAAAATATGGGCACCACATTGAGCACAATTTTTTCCATGCAATTGCCACAGATTTGTGTGGAAATAACTGCATGAAGTGATCAGTTAGGTCACTAATAGACTGTTTGCACCTGCAAAAACCCAATTTGTTTTCATAACCATGGTAACCTGTCGGTTTTCCCAGCTCCAGCAGTAACCAAATATTCATGGAATCACTTTTATTTTTTTTAACAAGGCTTTTACATGTATTTTGGGGGCAAAAGCCCTCCATATGTAGCGATACATCTAACCAGACCGGCAAACTGGAGATTATTTGAAAACTGCACTATTCATAATGAGTTAGACATTGCCACTCAAGGGCAGTGGAGACCAAGCTTTATAAATCCCACTCAATAACCTTATTTTTATCGAGCATTTCTGTGGTCAAGCAAACTTAGTAAAAGGCTCCAAAGCAGAAGTGCACAAAACCAGTGTTCCCTTTTTAAAGGGGTGGTACTGCAGCTGTGGAAACTTTCCTTACACTCCATGCCAATTTGTCTCTTCTCCAAGCTCGTTGCTAAGCTCAACCATGTCGCTGATCTAACTAAAGCGATGCATGTCCAAGTGACAATTTGCATGTGCAAAAGGGGTGAGTACACAATCTGCATGGAGTTTCACATTCATTCATGCACAAACTTTATTCAGAAAAAAAAATTTAAAATTTAAGCCTTTTATTGCAGTCGGTGGCCACCAAGCTTTTAAGTGGCAATTCATTGAGTTCCTATTTAGTTTTATGGGCCTGCCTACATTTCCTTTTCATTTGGTTATGCTAGGGTTCTGAGCACCATGGCAAATATGTGATAGCTTTCTCAGCAAGCTCTGTGCTCTGCAGATTGCTCAGTACTACCTTTTATTGACTGGTTTCAAAATGCAGTCTCCTGTAACCCAACCTAACGTGAGACTGTTATACCCATCATCTCAAAATATGCAGAAATAAAATATTTGTAATTAGTTCATTAATCTTTGAAAAGTTTGATTGTTTAAGGCTTCCAAGTTTTAAATAAATTGTGTATAAATATTTATCTATGTAAAAGAAAAACTGGTTGTCCCAAGGCACCTGCCTGCTATGTTCACTTCATTTGGTTGATATACATACAGCAGTCTAGAGACTTCTGGAGCTCAATAACAGAATGTTTAGTAGAAAAAACACTTTATGTCTATGCAATTTCAAAGAACCCTTTTAACCCATTAATTGTAAGGCATTTCACAAGTACATGCTAAACTTCACAACTCTCCTAACAAGAAGAAACTCAAAGGAAGAAGAAAATCAATTCATGCAAGCAACATCGATGGACAATTCTTTCTGATGACGGTGTCTGAAATGATTGATGGCAATTACTGATGCTGTTAGCTCAGTGATCTCATAATGAGGAAATTCAAAGAAGTTGCTTCTGGAAAGGAAATTACTCAGCTCATGTCCAAACTGTGCATCGAAGCTTTGCACATACAAAAGAACTGCAAGAGGGACAGCTGCCACTAAACTGGGAAGGAAACCCATGCAAGAAGAGACTCCAGCAATCTTTCTCCCCGTGTTTACCCAAAATTTACTGCTATACTGTATTGTCACTGATAGTAGCCAGCTCTATGCCTGTTATTGAAGAGATCTTTGTAGAAGATCTGTTTCCAGATTAGAAAATAAAACATTTATCATGCTTTCACTTTTTTGGTTATTTAAATACTCATTTAAAGCTTCAAGTTACAATCTATTTTTGAAGTAATTACAATCAGAGCTTCTTTACAAAAAGATATTTTAGAAAATGAACGTCCAACATATATGTGCAACAGATGGAATTAAATGTTATTGCTTGCTACTCAGGTGCACCTTCTTTGGCAATTCCAAATAATTGCTTTTAGAATGCGTTAGAATTCTAAAAATCTGATATAAGTAGCTTCTTTGTTGTTCATTTAGTTAAAAAAGACAAATGTCTTGATATTTTTCCTTTAAAGAGTTTATAAAGTAGATATTCTTAAAAGAAAAAAGTAATATAGTTCAATAAATCACTTCTTATTTATAAATAGAACCATATGTATGGTCACCCTTTAAAATTTTGCCAGCTGCCTTAGATAACTAACTTAATCGCAGTATTTATAAGTCATAAATAGTTCCTGTAGTAAGTTTGGAGCTATTTAAGAAACACTGCAACTAGGCAGAGATCCAAAGCATACTGAATTGTGTGGGATCCTTTCAACTGAATTTAGGAGAGTTTGCATTGGGCCCTTATTGAATTAGCTCTTTTCCCAGGACAAAGCTTGCAAGTTTCAAACATAGCTCCAAAAGCTTCTTTGCCTGTCCTCGATGCCTATATTTAAACCTCTACTGAAAATGATTGAGTGCACCATATCAAAATCAGTGGATATTTCAGTGCATTAATTAGTCAGCCTTCCTGAAGGCTTGTGAATGGACAGGACAAGACACCTGGTAACACCAGATACTGCTCCAGGTGTACATGCAGATAGTGCAGTAGCTTTACCATTACTGAAGGTGTTCCCATCTAATGTTATAGTAAGGTTCTCATGTGATAACATGTTCTGATAGGAAATCCCAGCAGGAGCCAAGCTCTGCAGCTTTGTGTCACAGTGAACCAATTTATTACCTAATACACAGGAGGAAAGTGAAAGGCAGAACAGATGAACTGTATATTTACTATTTCTCATTTTCAGGGCCGGAGAAGAGGAAGACACAGCCAGTAGCACTTGATGACAAAGGGTAATATTCTGGCCCTGGATATTCTGGGCAAAACCTACTCTGCTCACAGCTCACTGCAAAGTGAACTTTTGCAGTTCCCACAAAGTATATTTAATTTGGTCATGCAGCCTGCTGACCTTGCTACCAGTGAGAAAAACAACAGTGCTGTCAGTCATGCTTCAGGCAAGTAAAACAAGTAACACATTCCCAGTTCCTCAATATGTCCCAGTATGGGCACACACTTCAACATAGCCTGAACCAATACCATTAAAAGTTCACAAGTCAGTATGTAGTAAATATGGGTATATAAATATATTTATACACATGCATGCATATGCACATAAAAATTTTTGGATAGTTAACTGTGCTACTGTAAATACGGAAATACATATTCATTCCTCCTTTTCACCATTTACACAAAAAAAATGCTTTTAAAGAACAAAACTCTGAAAAAGTAAATACTTTATTTTTACTACCATATTCCTCCTGACAGTTACACTGTCTCAACTTTTGCCTGGTCTTTTAAGTATCTGGACCCAAAAAAAAAGATTATAAATATTGGACTTATTTGGCCAGAAAAATAAAATGAAAAAGGCACCTCAAAACATAAAAATCAAACAGTGATAGAGATATGATGTTTAAGTTTAACCCTCTGCAGATAATTAATCTAATGACTGTTTGTGAGAACCATCGGATAGAGGGAAATCAATAGTGAGACTTTGCAGGAATATTATGGCTAAGCTGCAGCTTCAGGGGGCACATCAGAAATCAACATGGAGAAAATCCCCCATGGATGTCTCTTCACACCAAAAAGTGAAGTCATGCCTCTAGAAACCTACAACTTCTGTGGAAGTCATGGAGAGAACAAACTTGGCTTCATCTGTACGCACCACCCAGAACCGGCCTGCGTGGACCATTTTTGAAGCCGAGTCAATACCTACATTCCTTTAGAGGTACCCTCTTATACAATCTCAGAGGACAGTCTCTCCTGGCCATAGGAAACACAAGCAATACCTGTGATTTAAGCAATTGCAGCAAACCAGCAGGAGGGCAGTCAAATTCTGATCTTTGCTAGATTTCTGTGCCAAATCCAACTTTATTTTGTGAGTCTGGGTATGTGTTGATTATGGTCTTCAGTTTCTCCACAAATCACAAAATACCTGAATTTGGGGCTTCATATATTGTCTGATCGTTTCTTTGACCTCAATCAACCTCATTTTTCCCTTTCTCCTAACCCCAGAAAAGAGATTCTCATATTCCCTGAGACTCTCAATTATCTCCGAGTCAGAGAAAACACAGATTTCACTACGACAGTCCTGAAACCTAGGACCTGTGAAGTTTTATATTAACTCAAGGTCTGTTCCACACAGAAATCCCAAATAGCACTGAAGCTGGAAATTGCTTCTGTTGGGAAAATGTGGGAAAACACTCATGCTGACATGCTTTGCATACTTCATCCTCAGGCATACCAGTTTCACACAATTTTAATTCACGGTCACCTAGGGAAGGGGAACAAACTGGGACTTACTGCTGGCTGTGGGCTATGCTTAATTTGTTGGCATTGGTGGTGGCCAGACATACAGTTTCGTAAGTTATCAGGTCTCCGCACTTCCTAACCCCAAGAAAGCCTCAATTAAGGAAAACTATTGACGTTTTTCTGTTGTCAGTCAATCAGAGCCACACTCCTACAAACAGGTAGGAGCAGTTGCCCATGCCAGCTCCTTCCTAACAGTCTGCTCTTTCAAGAAGCTTCCTAAGCATTATGGATCTCATATTCCAGATTAGAGCATTTAAATCCTGCAAATTACTGCTTACTGATGAAAAAGGGTGCAGACTGAAAAAAAAATCTGTTGTTCTAAAGCACACGCTTTGAGAAACTTACATTGCTTATCTGACATCCTGTTGTGCACTGTGGTGACATAACAAATGCTGGCACAACATCTGAGAAAGAGGGCAGCACAATAAGGCTGCCACAAAGCTGGATTTAGGGAAGGCAATATACTTCACGTCAGATTAGGTACCTGATGGCAAATCTCATGTTGCATAGCTGGTCAAGCTGTTTCAGATGGCTTACACAACTGATATAAAGCTATTTATTTATATTTGTATCAATGGATAATTCATGGTAGGTCTCCTGAATAATTTATTTTAAGAGCTCTTTAATATTCTTTAGCATTTTATTTGCTTCCTATAATGGTGTTTAGACATTAATCATTCAGAATAAGATGGGAGTAAATTCTAAAAAATTCTTATCTCCCACAACTTCAAAGTAACACTCTACTGAAGAAATAAAGGTATATGAACTCCAAAAAAATGCTTTCCCCTTAAAATATTCACTTCCAGTATGACTTCTATGTCATTTGTACTCAGCGCACAAGACTTTTTTGGAAACATTTTGGACTCCTTTCAACTCTTCTGAGGCCAATCCAGATGTTGAACGCAATATTTTTATTTTTTACTTTCTATTCACTCAACACTAGGCATTGCCAAAATCTGCCTCTCTCTTTGTGCAATCTTTTTCATTAGTACAGAGAAATATGTAAAATGTTTTCAGCTGAAACATGCAGGAAGAAATGATAGCCAGTTTATGTGAGAATAACTGATGAAACTATTTATTAAATATTGCCAGCAAGGCACCAAGAGTAATTACACCCAGTTGTCTTCCATTCCTCTTTGCAAAGATGACATTTTCTCATTCCTGTTTTCATTTCTTGTGCTTTTGTCAGTCACTAGCAGTAAAAGAGACCAAGCTCCTATTCTTTCCAAATAAAAAAAAGAAAGTAAACCTGCATTTTAAGTGAGGATTTAGTAATCTGGAGTGAAGTCTAATTGATGACTTCTAGAGTGAACAAAATATCTGTTAAGGAGCTTCCAATTCAAATAGACATTCTGCCTCAAGTTACTTCATTTCTCTCCCTCTAAACATGAGGGAGAAGTAAAAGAACAGAGGAGTAGAAGAGGGGAAGAAGTATTTTGTCTACTACGATGCATTTACACATAAGGAGCTGCAAGAAATAACACCAGTTGAGACCAAAAGACTTGAATTATGCCACTCCAGTGCACAGACAGAAGCCTGAAAAATAAAGGAGAAGGCAATTTTATTTTCGGAGAAAAAATATTTCGAGAAAGTAAGAAAAGCACACACTAGAGTGGGGAATGTTTTTAAAGCCTTCTTTCCAATCTTCTTGGCAAATAAAGTTTTGTTTGGTTTGGTTAAAAGCAGTGTGGCTTACGCCTTTGGCATTCAAATTTACATTCTAATAAAAGTGTGCTTATAAACTTGAATAACCACACTGCACAATCCCAAACACTGCACCCCTGAATCTAAAAGCTGCTACTGCCAACATATGTATTTTGCCCAGATCTCTCCATCTGCAATCAATTACTTTCCTTACTAGGACCAAAATTCCCAGTCTTTTACAGCATACTTGCAATTATTAAACTGTAGTTCTGCTCTCTAAAAATTGCAATTTTTTTATCATCTTTCCAATTCCATATCAAATGCATTCACTCTAATTGTGGCTTTCCCATCAATTTGCAAAGCTTTGCAAGACCATGCTGGATTCTGAGAATGAAGCTGAACTTCCTTCATTTCACTGAATATCCTCAACAAAGGGAGATGCAGACCAAGGTAACCCCTTATTTATACCTGTGCAGCCCCGTTGGCTACAAATTATTCTTTCTGATACCCACGTATAACTCAAATTCCAGTGCCTCATTATTGGTGAACTTGATTGGAATGTATTAGACTGTTGACAATGCACAACGCACATGAAGAAATAGATTAATTTACTTTTTCTCCCTCACATCACACCAAAGGTTTGTTGAACAAAAAAGCTGCCACTTTCCAGACCAATTTTCACACTCTGCATGCAATTTAAAGAGCTACCTGATGTGACCTACAATTTTGTTGGCCCTATTGAAAGCAAAAAATTGTGCTGTTTTCCCTACTGCTGCATCCTACTTCATCTGGAAAGCCCTAAGGGGTCCTAGAAAAAGTTGCCTTTACTTAGCCAAATCAGATAGAGAATAGAGATTGATCTGGTCATTGCTAACTGTGATTCCTCCAGATTCGCTCCAAGTTCTTCAGAGTGATAGAAGGTTTCTACTGTGTCAGAGCATAATACAATGCCTTTCAAAACTCATACAGAGAATAGAGAGAGAAAGAGAAGAAAATTCTGATAACCTTCATATAACTCCCTTTTGCATCACTGAGAATTTTTTTCAGGCTTAGACTTCATCATGAGAACATACAAATGGCTTTCTATGTGAAGTTCCAGCTGAAGAGACTGAACATCTGAAAGCTTTATTTTCTGGTAGACACGTGGATGGCAGAAAGCCTGCTGGTAGCCAGAACTGATTTAATCAATTTTCAGACAACAAAGAAAAACAGACCAAAAAAATCACCCTGAATAGATACCAGAACTTGTAACCAAAATAACACATCTGACAAGAATCAGTGGGCAGTGACATGAGCTATACTTGCCTAAGACTTCCTTCAGACTTTGACAAATCCTTGAATGCTGGGCATATAAAGAAAGTCAACGAATTAACACTGGCAGAAGAAAATAAGGAATCATGCCGAATATATAGGAAGGTGCTGGCATTTTTACAACATTTACTACCAATCCTGTAGCGTGTCTGATTCTAAGTGACAGCATGGGGCATTATCATAAATGTCAGTTGCATTATTGTTGCCACTTTCACCCCCTAATCTTAGGGAAAGCAGAGCTGTTAAGATGTTGGAAAAGAGATAGAACATTTTATCCTGATGTTATGGACATATGATCACTTGTAGCACTCTGCTATCATGAAGGGGAAGAGAACTGCTAAAGCTTCTGAGCTGCTCGCATACGATTTAGCAAATTACCAGGTCGACAGGTATAAGTGGCAGAATGGGGGAAGAGGCACCGTTTGCTAAACTGTAGTGCACCTGCTTCAGTGGAGGTGGGGTGTGCATGCATACAGGGTAAATGGGGGAGCTAGAGGGGCCTACAAGAGATTACACAATGTTGTAATGGGATATTGAGGATTTACCTACATATACTGAATGAGTTATATAAGTCATTCTAAAAACTGCTGATAAAACCTGGCTACAATGCCATCTTGGACTGTACTACATACATATATATATAGATAGACATATATATATATATATGTATATGTGCATCCCTCTGGTTTAGAAAAAAATGTATTTTTGAGAAATCTCCAAGACCCTGAAATCATAGTTTCTTTCAGTTATCCTCTTTTTCTCTGAGAAATAAAAAATTAATAATATCTCTATAAAAACTACAGAGAAAGAGGGAAAACAACTGTGGCCAGTAAAACAGTGTGACAAACAACAGAAATGGACCAAGATTCCTGTCAGTGCTGATAAAACCTTTTAGCCAGGCCAGACATATTGAGGGTAGAACACACCAAACTGGTGACACATCCACCATTATAGCCAATGCCATTGTTCATTGCAGCATTGCAACTCCTAGTTGTTTTCTGGGACCAGCATTAAAGATAACATACCCACCACTCCTTCACATATTAAATGGGAAAAAATTTGTGGGAGTGAAAGACTGGTAATTTTTTATTTCTTTTACTCAAAAGGGCCTTTTCTCATTCTTATGTGTTTACATTCCAGGTAAAAGAGCTTTAACATTGAAAGCATAATGCCAGTAGCACACAGTTTTTAGAGAGAATAGCATTAGTCAGCTTCAGGAATTTTAAACTTCAGTTGATCTTAAAATTAATTTAAGCAAATATAGGACTTGTAAAGCTAGTAAGAATATGCTCTTGACTGAGACTCTTTGGGATATCACAGGCATTGGTTGTAAATTAACATTTTTTACATTCACTAAACATCCTGTTAAGGCTTCTTAAGATTAGGCAGTTCATGTTACAATCAACTTTGTTTTAAAAAAATAAAATCTTTGTTTGAACACCAACCTTTGCCCTGAGGCACATCTGCTGAGGAAGAGACAAAAACAGGTTACATCATCTTGTTAGTTTAAGATGAGGCCCCCAAAATATATATTGAAAACAGAATCTTAAGAAATCACATATTTTATTGTTCCAGGAATACTGAGTTGGAAAACTTATTCTTGAACTTACAGTGCCAAAATTAATACAATTATGCACAAAAGTCTTGTATTATACAAAATACAGTTTATATTTTCAAAACATTAATACTTGGCAGAAAGTCTTTCACCATGGAAGAATTTCAGCTTGCCTAACAAACAACTAAACTTACTGAATAACCCCACAAATGAAATAGGAATGGTCCCCATCTGAAGAATTTACTAAGTGAAAAAAAAAGGAAGGTTGCTCTCCCACTTTCACCCAAGAAGAAGTAGAATTGGAAAGGCAGAGCCAGCTCTCAAGGCCACTTCAGTAACGGATCCACGCTTAGCACACTGTTGAATGCTCGGGTTCAGATAAATGTCTCAGCACCCTGCAGAAGTGATGTCCTAATCGCCATGTCCATGCTCTCACTTCTGCCCTCCCAGCTCAATGCAGTCATGGCAGAGGTCTCCCTGCACGAAAGGTGTAGTGGAGGCTGTGGAACACCTTTGACCAACCCACTCACACCTTCCAGTAGCACCTACAGCAGAACCGTGAGTGATCAAGGGCTGACGTAACACAACTTTGGTGAAAGTCAGGCTTCACCCCCTTGCTAACCACTGCAAGAGACACAAAGGTGCATCTCCCCAGCCTGTTACCCTGCTGAATCCTCTTCCTTGTTCCTCCAGCTGGAAGTGCATGGATGGGCTGCTTCATCTGTCACCTGAGCTTGGGAAGCGTGAGCCTAAGGAAATCAGTGAGCAAGATGAAAGGGAAAGCATGGTCACTCATCTTGAAAGAACTCATTTCCCTTCCCAAATGCATCTTCCTCAGTTCATCCATCTTCCTGCCACCTCCCATTTTGAAGTGAGGTGCCTTTCTTTCCTTTTTCTTTCTCCCTATTACAGTCAAATTGTCTGACTCTTTCATTCCCCCTTTTCAAGCACAACATAGTGCTGTGGACAGGCAATATTTCTTCAAGGGTGTAAAACACACTTCACTGTGCTGCAGGGATAGAAACACGCCTGCCAGTGCACCTCCAGAGGGGAGGAACACTTGCCTCTTGTATAGATTTTAGCTTTGGAGGAAGCTTACAGAAGATAGGAAAATAACCACGGGTGAGAATTCCAGTATCCAAGACTTCTTTAGACCTGACCGGCTGATGGAAATTATTGTATGGCATTCTGATGACCTTGGTATTGTCTTGAAAAGATAAACAGCCCATTATTCTTAATTTACCATTTCTTAGGATCTAATACAGAAAATAGCCTGGGAAGTGTATCTCTGCATCCTCAGGCACCCACAGACAACTGTCAGCACCCACTTGCTCCAGTTTTCAAAAATTCCGATTTTTAATGCCATTTTTATTTCCATGAAATCTTCGCCATTTTCAGCTGTCCAAATATCATTGTTTCAATAAAATACTGGCACTGCAATGTTCCACAAGAGCCTTTTAAAACAACTGAATTATGAAGTGTTACCCAAAGGGCATTTTGTCTCATTCAAATGGAATAATAACAAAATTAATCCCAGGAGGAAAAATACATCTCAGACAAGAGCTTTTACAGTGAATTTAATTTTTATATGTCCAGTTGACACCCAGTCTTTAGTGAATTGAGTGAAAGCTGGCTTCTCAGAATTCACTCAATTTCTCAGATTCACTTTTCTTATGATTATGATGGAGAACTTTCTGTGTCATGTTAAATCATTGCCAAGAAATGATAGTTAAACATGTAGTCATGATCATTACACATGCCATGGAGCTTAAGATCTGAAAAATTCACACATTAAAGCTTCAGAACTAAATGGAGTAAGGTAATCAGATAAATCCAGACGACTGGAAAATAAGACAGCCAAAATCATTTGGCTTCTAACCGTAGTGTTGGTTGAGTTGGCTCCTTCATGTTTACCCAGAGAAGCGGGGAGTGGCTTAGGTTCAGAGCCCAGATCTCTTGGCTCTCTGGTTGGTGTCAATCTAGAGCTCCATCAAACAGTGCAGCTTGCACTCAGGGTAAAGGGCTTTTTAAAGATTACTGTGCCACCATATAAACCAATAATTCTGATGGAAAATTACATCTCTCTCTGAGTATGTTGCTGGGAGAGCAATCCAAAGGGCATGAAGATCTTATGAAGACATTCTTGTTTTTTCCAAGAATCTTCAGACTGATGTTTTCCGTGAGAGTTAGGTGCTTGAAAATACACATTTGCAAACCCTGGCAGAAACTCCAAAATATCTTCCTTCAACTTTAGGGTCATACACCCTGTGAAATTCTGGCCTTCAATCACAGAAGTCAAACAGTGAAGCATCAAGTAGCCTGTCCAGATTACTTAGCTACTTCTTCTGGAATAAGCACTTTATGTTAACGTCATTCTGCAAGATTGCCAGAAGGTTGCTCTCTCTTATTCTCAGGATGTTTTGTCCAGGATTTCACTCAAACCAGCTGCTCCTTCAATCTAATTTATTTTTATTTTGCACTATATCACATGTATTAAAACAGACGCCTGAAAACTTGGGGGGAAAAGGCTGCTAAAAAAGGCGGTATTAAAATAAAGGATTGCATCCTCACAAAAGTGCTCCAAATTAATCAAGGGATAGTTTAAGTAAAGTTGAGCATGGTATTCAGCATTACCCAACTTCTGGTCCTACTTGGTACTGATGGAAGCTTGTTGTTATGCGATGCCTGTTTAATGACCCACCAGAAGTGAATATATTGCCTAAGTCCATTTCTTACAGCTTATTTGTAGGTGTCGAACAGCACGGCTAAGACAATAGCCACAACTTAATACCCTGGTTAGCAGCACATCTACACAGCCAGCTGATTGAATTATTGTTCAGAAATACTCTAACTAGCCTTAATTAAGAAGCAAAATAAATCAGGCTTTGTGGAAGTCAATTCAGTAATGGCTAGGTGCTTTCCAGCATTAAGTGAGGTTATATTAGGCTGCAACCTGCAACACAGATAGTAATGAAAATGCTGGCAAAATGAAGCCACAAAAACTGAACCACCTGCGTACCCTCAGAGTCAATCCTCTCCAAGCTGGGCTCAGACAACAGTAGGAAAGTAAGTATAAAAGTTGCTGGAGCTTTACCTCTGGCAGTTTTCCAGGGACATTTCACCCACGCACAGAGCCCCTTTGCAAGGGTTTCATATAACTCTAGACTCTTTTGCCCTAAATGAGAATATATCAGTGTCCTGCTCTCTCAGTCAGGCACTTTTCTCTTACATCAAAACTCTTATAAGTCAGTAATCTCTCAGTCTGATTCTTCAAAACTATCATATAGAGCTGCTTATAAGACTCAGTTCATGCTGCTTCACCTCTAGGCAAACATGCCATCTAAATGAGATTATTATACCAGGCATCTCATGCTAAGCAAAGTAGTAGAGTTCCAGACACTCCTTTGGTTCCCTGTGTGATGGAGCAGCTTGGCACTACTTGGAGTTTTAGCAAGTGGTACAATTTTCAGCTCATTTCATCCAGAGCTTACATGGTGGTGGACAGTCAGTCTGTAAGCCTGGGAAGCAGGAAGGGAGCTTGTTTGCTCAGCCTGAATCTCTAGGGTACGCTCACTGCTGTTCTAATGTAAATGTTTATGAGGGATGCAATAAAATATTAAACTAAATGAATAATTGATATTTACTTTATAGTAATTCAGAACCTTGCTTGTTTGAATAAAATCCATTATTTACAATATTCTACTTAACTAGGAGTGATTTCTCTTTGTTCATGCCACTTACTAATTACTTGCTCCATCTGACACATTTTCCAGAGCCATATTGAGATGGTTATTGGATGTCAGTGTTTAAGGGCTTAGTATCCATTTTCCAGATACTCTCTAACATGAAAAGAAGAGCTTCACAATCATATTTCTTGCATAGTAGATGATCTTTATCTCTAATAGATCTTTGACATACACAATCATTATCAAGATATAGGTATATTAATTAAAGCTGAATAATGGGAAAAGATCCTTGAAGTGCTTTATCTAGCACACAGCTTGAATTCAATACACCAGATTTGTGCTTATACTATGCATTATGCACAAATATTGAAATCACAATTTCATTTTAAAAGTTTCCGAATCTTAAAAACTGCATACCTGAAGTGCATCCTCCAGAAAAAAAAAATCATTTGTTAAAAGGTTTCAGTCATCCAATTAAAGAACAGAAGTGAACCTCATGATTAATGCAAGCCCTGAAAAGTGAGTAGTTAAAATTGACAGTCTACAAACAGCACATAGCTCGAAAATTATCCATCCAAAATACCCACAGCAAATTTACAAATTCCAAATACAGGTAATGCAAACAATTCACTTTTGTTCCAGTTAATTATGTAATCAGTTCAATTAGTACAGTCCAATCTCACACATCAATTCATGTTACATATCACCAGCCCACTAACATGCCACTGAGCCCAGTGAACACTCATGTTTTGTGCATACTTAGGTAATTATGGAATGTGCAGTGCAGGAATATCCTTTCCCTGCTAAAAGCAGGGGTGCTCCACACAGCAACTTTCATGACCTTTCTTTTATCACTGCAATATGAGAAACATCCAGCAAGGAAGAGGAGGAACACTGTATGTGAGTAGCTGCCAGAAGTTCCTCCATCAAATTACACTGTAAATCTGCAGGACTAAAGAATGTTATAATACTGTTATAATAAACATGACATAACTCAGACAAAAAGCTTTTCACAAATTAAGTGCCAAGTGTCTCCTCCTTGAGACATAATCAATGCAATTGTGGAGTGGTTGAAAGGCAGGCTGCATGCATTTATCCTCTTGAAGAATAGCTTTGAAGAAGGATTCCCAATAATCATGTGGGAATCCTGCTTGCTAATTCTTATTGATAGATTAAAAACTAAGTGAATATTTATGCTGGCAAAATATCAGTCACCTTCTCTGGCTAATGCTTTACAGGTAACGAAGAGGAGATTTCTATGATTTTGTAGTGTTATGCCAGTAAAATCAGTCTGGAAATAGGAAGTGCCAGGTTGCAATTTATAAGGTTACTTCACCTCTGAGTGAACTCTGAAATTTTGCGGGGAGTTGCTGGAGAGTTGGCATGCACGAGAAACAGTGGACTGAACTTCTGGGAAAAAAATCACTGATTATTTCAGAGATCATCTAGAGGAGGGACTTCAGACTAGAATCCAGCTCCCCTTTGAGCTGAACTGAGTGCAAAAGTCATTACAAACTTATCACTTTTGAAAAAATTTTTGATTCCACTATCAACTTTTTCATTTTTAAACTGCTATTTTTGGGGGTTAGTCGAGGCTACACCTGCATGTATGTGTTTTTTCCCTGTGCTCTATTTTTTTCCATATGGGATTTTAATAGATATGTTCTATGCAATTACATTTAGGTTTTGTCTACAACTTTGTGAAAGAAAATTTCTATTACTAAGAGCTACACCCTTTGTACATGCAGAGGATCTAACACACAATGCTCCTACTTAATTTTTAGTATATTATCCTTAACACACACATGGAAAAACTTAATCAAATTCAGAAAAATAATGCTGGAACTAAAAAAACCACATTAATTCTAATCCTTTACTCCAATCCTGTGCTGTTTTCGCTGCATATAGAAGAGCTTTAGGGTAAGATTGATAAGACTTTAGACATCTATGCATTAGAAGCATGAAGTACTGGTCTAAGTTAGTTATATAGAGTCTTTTGCAATCCATTGAAAAAAAAGGAACTTTTAAAGCATAAATCACCTCCCAGAGTAAGCATCCACACAAGCCAAATGAATTGCCTTCTGGGAATATCTATTTTTCTCCACAAACTTCAAGAGAGCCAGGGTGTCTGCACTGCAAAAATCTGTAATGAATACTACTGACTGGATTTCATTTTTAATTTAAAGAAAACAAAAGTCTTCAAGAAAAATGTGTATTCACATATTCTGAGCTTCTGTCTAGCAGTTTAACCTGAACAGGAAATCAAGATGGACAATCTAAGACATGGTGAGAAATAATGCAAAAGAACAGATAGAAAGAATCACAGTGGCATGAATATTTTAATACGTGCAATAATGTGGTTTCTTCAGGAGACCACAGCTTCTGAACCAGGCAGCATCACGCATTTTGTTCTTGCCTGCATTTGAACTTCAGCAAAGTACAAAGAAAGCATTTCAGATTGAACACAACCCTACCAAAGCCTTTCACAGAAGAAGGACTCTTCTCCCTGAGCAGAAGCAGGAACATACATGTGATGAACTGACCATAAGCCCTATTCCCTGTCTCCTTGTGCTGCTGAGGGGGAGGAGGTAGAGCTGGGAAGGAGGAAGGGGTGGGGAGGAAGGTGTTCTTACGATTTATTTTACTTCTTATTATCATGCTCTGATTTTGTTAGTAATAAATGCAATTAATATCCCCTAGCTGAGTCTCTTACTTGTTGTGGTATTCAGTGAGTGATCTCTCTTGGACCTTATTTCAACTCATGAACCCCTTGTTATAAATATAAATATAATATGTCCCCTGTCCTTGTGGAGGGGAGTGACAGAGCACCTTTGGTGGGTGCCTGGCTTCCAGCCAGGGTCAACCCCCCACAAGCAGCCTAATAACTGGTGAAATTGGAGTAATTACTTGAAGTAAAGTAATTTACTCCAGCCATTAGGGTTCCCATATCAATGCAGGCCCAGAAATGAGGAAAGAGCTAATTCAACAGTCTTTTTCAAGGAGTATGTATGTCCTTCCAGGCAGCAATACAAAGGGAGGCCACGAGCCTGAGAACACGTATGGACATTGCTTTCTAGAAACATTAAAGGGCTTGCTGCCTGTCAAACATAAAAGACACCAACTACACTATACAATGTACTTTTCCAGTCAAAGTGCCTGAAGCTTCTCTGTGCCTGTTTTCAGACCCATTAGATCAAGGTCCAATTGATTTTGGTTGCTTCTTTAAATCCTTGACTTCTTAAATGTCCAAGTATTGTCTTTTTACTGCTGCATTTTGTAGTGCAATATCCTTCAGGGAGGCTTGACGTGGATTGCTCCAGCCTGCAGTTAAAAGGGGCAGCAGTACCATGGATTGTGTGACCCTGCTATCTTCAAAAACCACCTTTCCTCAAACTGTAAACAAGAGCATGCTGAGGATTTATTAGTGCATGTGCAGAGTAAACAAAGACTACAAGGATCGTGTCAGATTACACTACCTGCTAGTGGTGGTTTGCAAGGCTCTCTGAAGGAACCTACTGCATTTGTGAATTATTGCAAGCCTGGCAAAATCACACAGAGATGAGAGCTTGAGAGGATACTGGGTAATAACTTGACAAATCATTCTCCATCCTCTGCAGATTTAACATGCTTAGTGATATCTGAATTTTCACATTGCATCACTTTAAAATGGCTAGTTGTAAACATGACTAAAACTAAAAGGATTAACATTCCTTAGATACTTCACCTAAATCAGCCACTCCAAAGGAGGCCTTTAGCCCAAGCATTTCTCATGTCTTCGACTTTCCTCTGTGACACAACACTCAGAAAAAATGAAAGGTACTTTTCAAAATTTGTGAGTGAATTTAGTACTTGTGAAAATGAAGGATTTATAACCCTAACTAGAGCCAAACACAGTACATTGGAGAAATGTATGTTCACGGAAGCCAGCACAAGTTCTTCAGCTCTAACTTGAAACACCCTAACTTCCTGGTCCTTCCTCAAATTAACATTATTCACTTAAAAATCATGAAAATAGTGTTCACAACACATTCATGCCTTGCTTATACTTGGTGAAGTAGTTCCTTCAGTGAAGAAGGAACTACCTTTCTTTTTCAACACACCTTCTGAATTAAGGCGTGCCTCACAGATCATCTTTCACACAGACGTGTATTTGTTCATTTGCTTTCTCAAGGAAGAGGTTCCAAAAATGAAATTCATTTTAGGGAACGTGTAAAGGGCTTGCCCTAAGAATACCAAACAATCCCCTCTCATGCTTCCCCAGAACTGGAGCTGACCTGAACAGAATAATTTCAGACTATTTTCTGGGAAATGCCTTAAACTGTGCCCCATAGTGTGATATTTACATAACCTATGTCTGCTCTGCGGACTCCAGGAGCATTTCTCAGTTTTGATAAGCGTCATTCCCCTCCCCACACAGACTCACATAGCCTGGTTCCCATGTGGAAATACCACTCCAAAAAAGAACATGCCAAAGTGAATGGCATTGACTTCCACTGGGAAATGAAGATGCATACTGGTGGATTGGGAAATGAGGGCCAGAGAATCAAATTCTATTTATTTATGGATCAAATATGAAAAGACCAGCATAAAAAAAAATTCCATGTATTCATACTATGTTTCCTTGAGTTCCAGATACCCATAAATCTAAAGAAAAAGTGAAAAAATTTGGTCCATTTCTACTGCTGCTGACAGGGAATCCACTCAGAAACTCTTCTTAATTTTAGAAAGAATCTATATGCAATAAAGGAACATAGTCAGAGAAAAAAGGTGAAAAAAAGAAATTCTTAGAGTAATCTTTTCCCACCTTTCTTTTACCTTTGGATAATGAGCATGCTATCCAAACAGCGGACTATACAAAACTGCCAATGCTGTGATCCAGACATAATAGTGATGAGCAGCTAATCAGAAACTGCCCTAAAATAAATCCTGCACAGTATTCTTTATCCTTAAAAGCCTGTCTTGGCACCAGTTTGACTCTGCGAAATGTCCATCCTCATACTTTACTAGGAACTTTTCTCATGCAGGGTATGAACATGTCTGAAATAAAGAAAACATAAGAAGAGGTAACAGTCTTTATTTTTCAGGGAGCTGCTGCAACCTTCCCTAGAGCTGTCCTTCTCAGAGAACTGGGGGGAACAGAAAACCTCCCACTGGCATTGACACTTGCTATATGGTATGAGGGACTCCAGGAGCCTAGTCAGCTGCCCCACTTGAAGCACAAATTGTCAGGATCCTGGGTACAGGAAAGGTTAATGGAAAAGAGGAGGAAGAAGAATTGAGGCAGAGAAAGGAAGGTGCCCCTCTATAGAGCTGCCTAGTGAGATCTTAAATTTAAAGCCCTTCTGTCAATATTTGCCATGGTCTGAGGAAGAAACAGGCTGCTCTGCTTCATGTGTCTGTCGTGCCTTGCCCTGCACTCCCTCTACTCAGTCCAAGGTCTCAGAGAAGGAGGCAAGCAGGACACTCCTGCCAAAACTCATCATTGAATGACTGACCTCATTATGTTATCTCACCTATGCCTGTGGTTTCAGCCATGGCATTGGCTCCTCTGCACTCACCTCAACTCGGCTCCACAGCTCTCCCCAAGTTGAGGTATCCATCACAAGTCAGGTGGGTCTCCAGCCACAGGTCGGACACATGTCCCAGACTCCCTGCAGACAAGTTTGCCTCTCACTCTGAATTTGACTATATTGTCTAGTAAGTTCATGCTTTTGGATTGTGATAGATCACTGACTCACCTCCCGAGGATCTCTTGGATGACCAGTATTTTTTGGAGGCATGTATAAATGGGAGACTGCACCACATGTATGCTCCAGAACAATTGGAGGAGACTAATGTGTTTTCATTGGTGAGAGAGCCAGGCAAGTGTCTATGTATCAGATGTAAAATGATATTGAAATAACAAAGCATTTACTTAAGTTCACATTGTTCAAACAAAAGGCAACCTCACCTATTTTCCCCTTTCAGATAGGATATTGACAGGTCCAGTTTTTTTATTCAGTTCACTTGAGACTTTAACATAACAACTAAACCTTATGCTGTTAAATTCCCAGAAATCATTTTTATGTGGCCAAAGAAAGGCATGGACACTAGAGATTTTAAGAAAACACAGTGGTGTTTATTTGATTTTCTTGTTACATAAATGGATTTTATGTACTGGAAAAGTAACTAATCTTGATAGATGTGCATGTGGTAATACAGCTGATGGTTACTGAAGCCAGACAATGTGAGCTTTCTCTTTCCAAGCCTCTTATTGAGGAACTGTGCTGATACTTAAGTAAATAAAATGACAAAAAGAAAGGGAATAAAAACACAGAGCTGATTAAGATCAAATTAAAAATAAATCAACAGCAAGTCCTACTGAAATGCAACTCCAGAAGCTACAGCAGTGTCAGAGCATAATGCAAATGAAGAAAAATGCATTGATCTCTAGACACAAACATAACAATTGTTTCTTCATATACATCATTTGGGCATTTTAAAAGACATTTGTTTGGAATGTCTAAATTGATTCAGCTCATGAGATCATTGCACGGCAACCTCCAAAAAAATGGTAAAGCTTATCAAAGTAGTTGATGGATTACACTTCCCTATATACAATAGGGCAGTATGAAATATCTTTCTCTACTCTGTCATCCTAAGCTTCAAACATAATAATTCTCTATGTGTATCATTTGGCTGTCTATCCAGAGCAAATCACTTCTTTCCCCACATTTTTTTATCTGCTTTTTACTCCAACACTGAAAAACAGCGATGTATTTTAACTCTAGAAGTGTGCAGAGTGCTACTTCTACAAAGCAAGAAAACACAATGTGGAGCCAAATGTCCAGCACAACTCAAAAGGTACAAACAAAAAAAAAAAGATTGCAAACTTCTAGTTATGTGCCTTTCTTAAAGCATCTCAATAGTTCCATGAAAGTCACATGGAAAGCTGTTCTTTTAAATCTGTTCTCTTAAACATCAGCCTGCTGAGCATTAAGTTAACTTGCTTAGGTTGAGACAGCTGCCACACAGACCTTAGTGCTGGCTCATCTCCAGTCCTCATGTTGTGACTCTAACATTGCCTAAGACACTTGGGTTATCTCCTATTCCTTTTGGAAAATGTATTGGAAACTTGAAGTTCCATCTCAGTATTACCAGAGATGTTCATTTAATGACAGAAATTAGAGACTGAAAGAGAATCTCAAGTCATTTTATCCTGCAGAAACATCGCAACACCTCAGGCCTCTAAAGAGCACTGCAAATGTCAGCAACAAGCATAAATGAAAGCACTTTCCTTGAATACCTGACCATTTTCCCCACCTCTCAATATATTTATTTTAAGCAACGAGTACAGCTGCAGCAGCTAAATTAAATTTCATTGAAAGAACACACTTAAGAGGGTGGGCAACAACATATATGGGCACAAAAATAAATGACAGGTTTGTTTCTCTTTCTGTGTTTGTTATGAAAGACATTAAAAGCAAAGCTGGAAGCAGAAGAAAGACGGGAAGCTTCAACGAATATCAACAAAAGGTAACTATTTGAAGAGTGGAGAAAGTAGCAAAACAGTCGTGACAACAGGAAGAGTGGTAGCAATGCCAGTAACACAAATGGTTTGACAAGGACAGGCCACATGATGAGATCATCATCCTGTCAGTCCTACTGCAGCACAGCCTTAGTGTTCACATTCATGTGGTTGCAGGACTGCATTACCTTAGTTCTGGATACAGGTAATGCAGCCAACCAGCTGATGAGGGACAGCTGTGGGCACGCTGGCAGGAAGCCTCTGCTTCCTGAACTCCTGTGGGGATGTGTTCAGCTCATGGCCTGTGAGGTATCTGAAGCCTACCGAGATGTTGTGTCAGCCCATCCTCCCTACACCTTCAACCCTTCCTGCTACAGGAACAAAGTACATGGGCTACCTGACCACGGGGATGGAAACCACTTTCATGCACTGTGTTTTCTTACTTCTGCATGCCAGTAGATCTGTGTCAAACATGTATGAAATTTACTTCTAGTGTAGAATAAGGCAGAAGAAATTTTCACTGTATTCGGCTGTGATACAGATTTCCTTCTTAGTGATTTCATGTAATACAATGCTTTGGCTTTTTAGTATTTACACTGCAGTGCAGTACCATCAACTTGGAAGGTAGATCCAGTACTTGATCTGCACATAAAAACACAAAAAAATTACTGTATCAGAGACACCCAAATCTATATATACCTGCCAACTAGGGCTTCCCCAGATGCTTTTAAAACCGTAAACACAAGATCTCTAAAACCAAAAATGAAAAGTTAAAAGTTTCAACCTTCATAAGCAGAAGAATGCTTTGATCAGATCTTGTTTGTGATTGTGATAATTATATAGGAAAATATGTCAGTGCAAATGTTTGAAAAACAAAGGACATCAAAGCACCTAAGAATCCTGTTTAGTTATTTGCTTTAGAAGTGTCCTTGACAATATTCCTGTTGGTAACAGCCTATCTCTCAAATGGCTAACTGAACATCTGAAATAATTATAACAGAGCCATAGCCAAGCTACAGCACAAATATTAAAAGCATAGAATTCAAAGTAAACAGCATTACAGGAAGCAAACAAAAAAACCCCCTGCTGTTTCATTACACACAATTTGATTAACCACTCGTTCAAATCATGATACAGATAGTCATTACATCATAATTTGCCAAAAAATGCAACTATTGAAGGAAGTGGAGCAGCTATAGAAAGAGAAAGTTAGTCTGAAGCATGTTACCTGTTAATCAAGAATAATTTTTAAAGGTTCAGTGATCCAAATCTTTCAACTATTTCATAACTGCTGCATGCTATATTCATAGCATTCAGAAAAAGTCAATTTAAGTAACATCAATTTGCCATAGGGGAGGAAGGTGTATTATATCCGATAAGGGCATGAACCAGTTGAGAGTGAGAGAAGGCGATAAAACTGATAGGTGGGTGGTTTGAAATAGCTTTTGCCTACGAGAGGGTGAGAATCACTGCTGGTTGGGTACATTCAAGGGAGAGTACAGAAGAAATGAGACCGATTATACAATTACTCTAATATTATGCAACTCAGAAAAGGTCAAAATGTAATCATAACAAGAGGGATGCCTTATCTGGCTTCCCATTTAAATATTGCATTTGCCATTTAAATATTGCATGTTTGTCATGCAGAAGTGTGGGCAAGTGAGATGAGAAGCTGTTTCTTACACTGGATGACCTGTATGCAACCTGGACTCCCTGCTTTGCCATTATGTGACTGAGAAGGCAGTGTTAACTTTGGCTTTCATTCTGTGACACTTTGGGAAATGCAGTTGGCAGAAGAGTGATGTTTTTCTTGAAGGGATTATTTCTTTGGGTTGGTTTTTTTTTTTCCCTCTGGCTGGTCAAATTAAATTAAGTTGTTTTGCTGAAGGAAAGGGAATTATTTATTATTATTCCTTGCTCTTAAAGTTGGTTAGCTCTGCAGCACATGCAAATCTAATAGGAAGAATAGAAAAGAATGACTTTAATTCTTTAGAGTGGACGATGATGAGTAATTTCTGTCTTTAAAGATGCCTCAGTGAACCATCCATGGTTGGTTTCTTCTGGTATATGTTAGGTATGAGAGAAAACATCAGAAAAAAACAAAAAGCTGAATTTAGCATGACAATTTAGGGCAGGAATTCTGTTTGTGCTTTTGGCTGGCAAATAAATTTGTACGTACATGGAGTTACATAATCATAAACAGTTAAGGGGTTGGAATGGACCTTAAAGACAACCTAGTCTCAATCTGCCTGCCATGGGCAGGAATACCTTTTCACCTGACCAGGTTGCTGAAGGCCTTATCCAACCTGGCTTTGAACACTGCATGAATATATCTTATATCCTTATATAGGTTCCACTATCCATGTCAACAACAAAGATGTTGAACAGCATTGGCCCAGGAATCGACCCCTGAGGGACACCACTCATCACTGGCCTCCACGTGGACAATGAGCTGTTGACCACAGTTCTTTGTGTGCAGCCATCCAGCCAGTTCTTTATTCATCGAGTTGTCCGTCCATCAAATCCATGTCTCTCCAGTTTGGAGACAAGGATGCCAATGTGGCATCCTTAGTCTTTCCCTTGCTGGCAACATATCTATGTTGCCATATCTATGAAGCCCTTCCTGTTATCTCAAGTACTTTATATTAAGTCCAGGTAGACAATGTAAGTTGCTCTGCCCCTATTCACCAATGTTGTAGCCTCGACATAGAAGGTGACCAAATTTGTCAGGCATGATTCCCCCTTTCTAAAGCCATGTTTGGCCGTTACCAAACAGGTCTTTGTTTTCCATATCCCTGACTGGCCTGCAGTTCCCCAGGTGTTCTGTTTTCCCCCTTTTAAAAATTGAGGTTATATTTCAGTTTTTCCAGTCATCAGGGACTTCACTTGACTGCCACGATTTTTCAAAAATCATGGATAGCAGCTTAGCAACTTGATCTACCATCTCCCTCAGGACCCACAGATTAATCTCATCGGGTCCCACAGACTTGTGCACATTCATGTTCCTTAGATGGTCTCAAACCTGGTTCTCTCCTACAGAGGACTTAAGGTCTTCATTCCCTGCATTTGCCTTTCTTGGGCAGCATGGCTGGAGTATGCGCTGTTGAAGACTGAGGCATAGAAGTAATTGAGAACCTGAGCCTTCTCTTTGTCCAGGGTAGCCAGGTCTCCCATTACCTTATGGAGACTGCCCACATTACCCTTAGTCTTTTCCTTGCTGGCAACATATCTATAGAAGCCTTTCCTGTTATCCTTAATATTCCTGGCCAGACTCAATTCTGTCTGGGCTTTGGCTTCCCTAACCTTGTCCCTATCTTCCCATACAATTTCCCTGTAATTTTCTCAGGCCGACTGTCCTTGTTTTCATTTCCTGAAAGCTTCTTTTTTTGCTCTGAGTTTGCTCAGCAGCTAGTTGTCCATTCTTGGAGGCCTCCTGGCATTTTTTCCCAATTTCCCCCTTGTTGGGATGCATTGTTTGTGATGTTGGAGGAGGATCCTTGAATATCAGCCATCATCCTTGGGACCCTCTGCCCTTGGTTCTACCCCATCATCCTCTAAGAAGTAGGTATTTGAAAAGGCCAAACTCTGCTCTCCTCAAGTCCAGAGCAGAGAGCTTGCTGCTTGCCCTCCTCACTGCCCTGAGGATCTCCAACTCCACCATCCCGTGGTCACTGCAGCCAAGGCTGCCTTGGTGCACTACACTCCCTACCAGCTCCTCCCTGTTGGTGAGCACAAGGGCCAGTATGGCACCTCTTCTTGTTGGGTCCTTAATCACTTGTGTAAGGAAGTTGTCATTGACACATTCCAAAAACCTCCAGGGTTGCTTGTGCTCTGCTGTGTTGTCTCTCCAACAGATATCGGGGTGGTTGGAATGCCCCACAAGGACCTGTTTTACTAATATTTATCCTTTTTAAGAACAGTAGTGATGTTACCTTTCCTTCTACCCATTTATACCTAAAGTGTTGCTTCATGTGACACCATAAACTGAAAGCAACAAAGAAATCCACCAAATCTCACACAAATCAGGCAAACTGAAACAATGGGGTCTGTGTAGGAACTTTTATAGAAAAGTTTTACAAGGATGGGACCTGTTAGCTAACCACTAGCACTTCCTTCCTGGCCACAACCTTGGAGCACTCTGCAACACATGCAGAACTGGGGTTATGCTCCCAGGTGTCTGCCCTGATATCCTGTCTTGAGTAGCAGCCTCATCTACTCCTCACTGCAAGAGTCAATCCTTTCTTTTTCCCTTCTTCATCTTCCATGTTAACTCTTACTCCTAATACTTTCGGTAGCTTAAAAAAAACAAAAGCCAAACAGAGAGGTTATCTGAGGCTAATCCATAACATATTTAGGAGAAATTACCTTTGGTTGGGTTGTACATGTTGCTGGGTCAGGAGGAACCTCGGCCTTTTGTCTGGATAGAGGCCATCTCCTCATACCCAGACTGCAGTGATTCCTCAGACCTAAAAAAAAGGATATACAGATCCACAGAGAAAGATGGAATTTCTGTAGTAAAAAGTAGCAAGATTTGAGGTGATGAGATCAAGTTTTCACTTTTAAAGTGAGGTGGACAAAGAGATATTGAGGAGGGATAGAATAAATTCTGGGGGACAATATCAAATGATGAATTATGTGTATTATCTGATGCGATATCATAATTTACACCTGGAGGAGAAGGTTAGTAAAACCACTGGCAAGTATTTGAGAAAGACATGTAAATACTGCTTAAAGTCAATGATCCTTTAAGCAGATGTATATCTGATTGCAGAATCAGAGTCTACTCTGTTTGTGTAACCGTGGAGAACTTCAATGACTTTCTGAAGGACTTCAGTTTATTATGATTGAACTCATAAGTTTAAATGTTTTTTAAACAAATGGCTTTAGCATAAGTATGTTTTTGTCCAAGCAGAGGCTTGCTTTTAGCTTTGGGTCTTTCAGTGTTTTCTTTAGTGTGACGACATTAGGTCAGATTTATCAGATAAGAATAAAATTAACAAAACCAATACTTGGGGTGCCAAGTACAAGGCTTTCAGGCAATGGGATTGCTAGTTAATAGTTAATCACCCATTTGTTATCCATACTTAAACAAAACTTATTACAATTTAAGTCAGAAATATGAAAGTTAGGCCCTCAGCCATAAAATGGAATAGCAAGAACAAGAAAAATCAAAAATTTATATCTACTGTTACAACAAACCCTTTCTTTCATCAAAGGGTGAAATTTGTTCTCATAGAACCCCTTGGCAAAGAAAAATATATTATAAAATATCTCTGTTCGTGGACAAGCTGGGAACAAGATTCTGTAAGAATACATGTAAATGTGTGATATTACTGCCAGACAAAAATGGACAAATTGTACTATAATTGGAGGAAAATATATATGCTTAAAATGGGGTGCTAACCAAGTGCTTTAATATTTTAATGAATTATAAATATCCAGACCTAAAGCTAAATAAGAAAAGCAATATTCATACATACAGAAACAGAAATTTTGAACAAAGAAACAGGACAAAATCTTAATAAGCCACGATGTCCATCCTACTGTTCAAAGATATTAAAATAGGTACAATTCCTGTAATACAAAATAATTTCATGGCAAAAAAAATTTTTTTTCTATAATAATATGATGATGCACTGTTAAGAATTATTGCTGAAAATTAGCTTACAAAACATGGCTTCAGTTTATAAGGAAAACATTGACTTTACCCTACTAGCTCACACATAACAAGCTTGCTGTCCCTGACAGAGATTATTAGGTATTTGTTTTGAAATTAACACAGAGGAGTAAAAAGGGAAGAGAAGCTGCTCCTGGACTAGTACCAGTGCCACCAGTATAACTGCAGCAATCACAGAGACCTTTCTAGAGAGATAGATGGAATTAAAAGTGACATTGGATGAGATGGTATGAGTAAAGTTTTCCCAACTTTTTTTGTAATCCTTTTAGCAATCGTCTCATCTAAATTAAAATCTTAATAACACCAGCTTCTGTTGAAGACATGGTTGAGACCAGTTCTCCTTTGTCAGCTCATCTTCTGAATCCATTACCTAAAAACCTGCAAACAGTGCTACCCAACATCTATATATGAAACAAACCCCACTGCAGTTCCCTGTATGAAAAGCTGGCCATAATTTACCTCATATACATAGAATCATAGAATCATTTCAGCTGGAGAAGTCCTCTAAGATCAGATCAAGTGCATTGGGCATCAAAGTCCAACCATTAACCCAGCATTGCCAAGTCCACCGCTAAACCATGTCCCCCAGCACGACATTTACATGTCTTTTAAACATCTCCAGGGATGGTGACTCAACCTTTCCCCGGGCAGCATGTTCCCTGACAACCCCGTCAGGGAAGTTTTTCCTAATATCTAAGCCTTCCCTGCTGCAAGCTGAGGCCATTTCCTTGTCTCATCGCTTGTTACCTGGGAGGAGAGGCTGATCCCCACCTGGCTACACCCTCCTTTCAGGGAGTTGTAGAGAGTGATAAGATCACCCCAAGCCTCCTTTTCTCCAGGCTAAACACCCCAACTCCTCAGCTGCTCCTCATAGGACTTGGGCTCCAGACCCATCACCAGATTCATTGTTCTGTGTTTGAAGTCTTCTCTGTTGAAAGAGCTGTGTGTGAACTACAAATGTTTTAATCACTGCTCAATATCGCAGGTCCCACCCTCATCTCCTTGCCTTCACTGCCTCAGGCAAGCAGTCAGTTTTCAAGAAAGCCATTCAAATACCAGAGAAAACTTCATTTAGTTAAGGTTCTCCTCCGTTTGCTGTTCACATTCAAAGTGAGATATAATCTGTGGTGAGATGTAAACTCTGGACAGTTGATAAAATATTATTAAATGCTTAACAAATAACCTCACTTCTGTTGTCCGGTTTGTATGACAAAATCTTAAATCTGTGAAAGTAATTGCTTCTGACATCTTCAAGTAGGCAATAGGCTGCCCAAATAGTGTTGTTCAGTCACAAATTCTGAGGCTACAAAAGTGAGAAGCACACAGTGCAGACAGAAATTAAAGCTTACTTGTGATGAAGAGTCTGGGTTCTTTTCTCAAAGTCCAGGGTTTTTGTGGTGAGGGAAGAAATCTGTTCATAACAGTTACCCTTTTGTGGGTTTGTATTTTTAGAAGTTGTTGTGGTCTTGTGATTAACAGCAAGGAATGGCCACAGGGTAATTGTAATATGTTAATGAAACCCCACACTCTGCACAACTTCCTTGAAGATTCTTTTTATAGATTTCACATTGGGGAGGAAATGAACCATAAAAAAATGTGCTACCTAGAAAATGATAAATCATTTACCACTTACTTACTTTTTTTCCCTTGCCATTTCACTCTCTAGCTTATTAAAACATTTAATTTATTCACTTGTCCTCCCTGTGTGTATCTTTCATGGATTTTGCTTTTTCAGGTAAAATCTAAAGGCATTTCCATACTTAAGCAACCACATTCTGTCATCTAAATGACTTAATAAAATTCTTTCCAAAATTGCTTCACATGTGCAACACCCTTAATTTATCTCGTTTGTTGTCAGGAATTGGAACTATATGTGAACAATTTAGGAACCTTTTCTCTGGGTATCTAGTTTTAGTTACTCGAGCTTGAAAATTTTGGCAAGAGTTCATCACCTGGAATAATGAATCCCTGAATAAAGGACAATTTGCCACTATGGGAAGAATGCCAAAAAATATATAAATCCTCGAGGTTTTCCACCAGCAGTAAATGCCTACTCTTCTAGAACTGGTGATTCTATTTAAATGTATATAAATATGGCCAAGTAATTCTTTGTTTTTAGACATCTTGAAGAAAAAATTTAAGGTAGACTCAGTAATCCCTTCAGGGAGGGCTGGATGCTGATACACACACATTGCTTAATAGCACAGAAGCATTGTTTGACTGGTGCCTTTTCTATGTTCATGGCCTTTATTTCATGGTTATTCATTGATGGTTTTTGATTGCATATATCACGCACCGAGCTTATATCATCAATAAACTTCTCTCAGCAAGTGGACAGTAATGAAATATCATAATCAAAACAAAGAAGTCCTCTCAAACTGAACAAAAGCTACTGAGTGTAGTCTCCCGGAAAAGGAAATATTCAGTCACCTCTTGCATTGTGGTACTCCTACAGAAGCAAGGGCTCTTGCAATGCCTTCACTGTAGTGTTTTGCATTCAATTAATTGTTTCCATGCTACTGTGGACTCTGATATCTCTCTTATGAAAAAGAACAATGAGCTTTTTTTCAGGTAAGCCATGTCCTGGACTTCTCTTGCAATGTAAATGGAAGTGCGGAGCACATAAATAGCCTAGTAAGAACCTGAGGTTGTCCCTTTAAATTAATTCAAATTAGCAGCCCATGTTACTTAAGCATTCTAATATTTTACTTTATCAATGCTTTATTAAAATATACTTTGAGACACTGAAGTCTTGTAAGTGTAAGTGACTTGGCAGGTTCTGGGTTTTAGTATTCAGTGATGTAAGTAATGTATGGACATAAAGTTGAACTTGTTATTTCTCATGTCTTCCCATGCTTTCCCAGGATCTCTTGCACCTTCTCTGGTGGGCCCCATAGACCACAGAGGGGTGATTGGTATGAGAACCAAAATCTCATTTTGAAGGTAGTGTGGTGTTCAATAAACTAACATCTGCTGGAAAACAGTGATGCATAATCCAGTTTTGAAACCTACTGACTTCTGAGTTAGGTTCCTAGATGACTTACATGCCTATGTAAATTTAATTTTCTATTTTTTGTTACCTCCCTCGCTAGCTCGCTCAGCCTGTTCGCTCATATTCTGTACCTTCTTTCTTTCATCAGCTTGCTCAGTGTGCTAGGCAGTAAGCTGTTTGTCATAGGGTACCTGTCATTTCTTATATATCTGTAGAATGCCTCAGCTCTGCCAGGGATTACAGATGGTACTGCAATGTAAGTGTTATAACTCAGAGGAATGTAAAAATAAAATCTGGTACATCTGTGTTACACATAATGATGTTTTATTTTCTTTACATGCTCATTATACTCTAACTAAATATGTCAAAAATTAAGTGAACAGTGCTCAAATCTGTAAGGATTATATGAAGGGATGTGACAAAACCCTTAGCTGGTATAGAATTCACTTCATGGAAGTCAAAATACTTAAGTGTCAGTGGATATTTCAACTGTACTCTGAAATATTCCACTGAAACTGCTTCTGCTACTATTAACTAATTACCACATTTCCCCCCATTCCATCCCTAATTCTTGATTATACGTTCCAGTTCACCATCTCTGTTTATCACCCCTTCTCTATGTCTTCTTGCCATGCACCACTAGAACCTCTTCCTTCTTTCCAGCTCAGTAGACCTTCTTTAAACTTTCTTGAAGGAGCTTCTTTTCTGTTTTTTGAACATAGGGGTGTGCATTGACTGAGTACCACAGCACCTTCTGTGCAAGTTCTATCCAGGTATTCCTGTCCCTCTCCTCCCCTCCCCATTACCTGTATCAGCTCGTTACATCTGGGCTACCCATACAGAGTGTTTAAGCATCTTGATATCAAAAATTCGGAGCTATTGCTCCAGAAGTGATAAGTAGTGCATTTTGGGAACTTCTTCTAATATGATGCAGTCTTTCAGATGGTTTACTAGACTATAGACCAGGACACTCGTCTCTCTATTGTATGATATTTAGGCAAGCCATTTTATCTCCGCTTTAAATTCACCATTTTGACAAAATACATTGAGTTCTCAGGATGACAAGCATTATAAGATAGCTAATTTTCTTTGGGGTACTTATGAGTTCATAGTTAAGTATGTAAAAAATAATCAAGCCAGAGCCTGTCATATTCTGCTTTTCTCATGTCCCTTGCTTTCAATACCTATATTAGCATAGAAATGTGTAGATTTTTCTCATTTAAAAGCATATCACAGTAAATATAGGTCTCTTAGGTGTTGAAATCCCTTTTCTCCTTCACTACGTATAGCAAGGCCTCTCTGTTTCCAGGTTACAAACCTCAGCTGTCTAAAGGGGGATAAAATTAATTTTGGCCTCAGTGGATAGCCAATCCTATCATGACAGGTGTAATCTTTGTAACATGTCCCAGCTCAGCACAAGAGACAGTCGTTTAAGAATGGTTTAGGTCCCAGCTTGTTTCACTGCCTCATGCCCTGACCAAGGAACAGTTAAGGAAAGATGCAGTGGTCTGCCACCCCAGACCATCCTCACTTTTGCTGGATTTTATGGTATTACCATGAAATATCTACTGTCCTAATGAAACCTTGTTTGGGTTTTCTGGGGAGAGTTTTAGTTATTATTCCAACAACCAAGGGAAAAAAAGTGAAGATTATACCAGTCATGATTTGACACTTGAAGCAGATGTACTCCAGAGGAGGGCTAGAACACATTAAGCGCTCTCCTATAATTTCTGATATCCATGGTGGCTGTCATCCACTAGCTGAAGCTCATAAAAATTTATCAGCACTTGACAATGCACTTGGAAAGACTGAATTCTCTAGAAATATGCTTCACTGAGGAAACACAGGAAAGTTGGATTGCTTACAATGAAGTGATTGAAATGACTGCCAAGAAAAATGCATGCAGGTTTCATTATAACTATTAATCTAATAGGTTCACATTGTACTCTCTATTTAAATCAGAAACATATCTACAATTTCCCACATTTACACTACTATTAGCTTTAGTAGAAGAAAGGAAAAAACAGATGAGGCATCAGGCTTGGGACTGCAAGCACTCTGTGTAACCTAAAAGCAACCGAGGCCATTTTCTTCAGCGCAAAACAGAAATGGAAACAAACAAAACCTTCTATACCTCTCCAGCCAATTTGCTCTCCATACAAGGTGTACCCAGTGTCTCTTCCAAACACTGCTGCACACATGCAGTCAGCAACTGGATTTCCACCCCCATAACCACCATCTTACCATACTTTGCCTGATTTTCTCTCTACAAAACTAAAAGATAGGAGCTGAAAACCTGGTGCCAGACATCAAAATCACTTCCAGCCCATCTCTGATGTGACTGTCTGAAACACAAGAAAATAGGAATTGAAGGGTATACATGCAGTCATGGGCTACTCTATGAGAAATGTCTTTTTGCCTATCATCTATACTACTCCATAAAATATCTGTATTTTAGGGCATGCCTATGGCACATATAGCCAGCTACCAAAACTGTGTTGCACTCTGCAACAAATTTGAGTTATTTCATAAAAAGGTAAGGAACATAAATATATTGTGCCACAAAGTAAAGAGGTTTTTTTCCAGTATCTGGCCGAGAGGAATTTTCAAATAAAATTTCAACTAAATGCTGGGAAGCACATGGTGTTCCATGGTATGGGAGAAGGCTTAAAGAATACCACTTAGTCAGTCTTAGCCACATGAAAAACACTTCCTGACCCCAAATCTGGTCACTGGTTTAATCCTGCTTGTGCGAGCAATATATACCAATCAGACACGTATGAATTTAATGCCACTAAAAATACTTTATACATCTCTACCTCCATTGCCCAGAGGCAGGTGAATAAAAGACCTCCCATTATGGATCAAAGAAGGAAAATTCTTTCTAGCCCCAAAAGTAATCACTGGAAGCCCTGAAGCATGGGATTAGTATAATATAAATACAGTATATACAATACATATTACATCACCTTTTAAATTCAAACCTCTATTAAGTATCTTGTCACAGACATTAAGCAAATTAAAGACTTAGCAAGTGTATTCAGTCACAGAATATTTTCAATGCGTTCCTAGAAAAACTTCAGAAATTCTACTCTGCAAAATAGCACTGCATCTTATGCTTTTAACCTGACACACCAGGGTATAGAAGATTGCTTCATAAACCTATCATCCAGTCCAAGTTATTCATTAAGTTCCTATTTTCAAGGAGGTGTTAAGGCAGAGAAAAATCTGGCTCATAAAAAGTTACTATTTTCCAGAAATATGTCAAGTATTTTACTTTCAGAGATTTTGACTGAGGTTCTGACAGGTCCCTGGTATGCAGTACTGATTCTTTGGTGTCAGATGCAGCTTTGAAAAACAGATTATCTAAATTTCAATGCTTTTGGGAATATATGTTTTAATAAAGTCATGAGTCATAACTCTTTCAGCATCCAGAAAATTCAATATCCAGAATTACCCACTGTTGGTATTTCTGTGGTTTACCAGTTTCTGAAAATTGCAGGGACAGGGACAGCAGCAACTACAGTCAGCCTAGATAAGATAATGTCACTAGAAATGGTGCACAACTGGTGCTTTTCAAACATGTTTGTAATGGCCATGAAAGTGCAACTTTTCTGCCTGCTTAAGCAAGTACAGCCACTTATGGCAAAGCAGCTTAAGGTTTTGATTATGAGTTATTGAGGTAGGACTGAGACCCATTTACCAGTCAGATCATCTTTTGCTGTCATTTCTTGGCTTATGGTCAGCCCGGTCCAATAGTTAAGGATTTCCAGTAGGGAACCAGACTCTGGCAGTCTGCAAGACTCTACTAGATCTATTAATCACTCTGATTTTCAGTTGACCTCTAGGCCATTTTTAGTAACAGAGGCAGAGGTCTAGTTAGTGAGACTTTTATTCCCAAAGGAGTCATATTTTCTTATACACTGTTTTAATTTATGTAAGTTGCCCAGGTGCCAACATGACAGTCAGTATAGCAGTTCTGAAAGAAACAATTAAGGAAGCAGGAGTAATTGAATGGCTTTGCTTAAATCTTTATCAAAAAGTACCTGGCACAATAACAGACAATTCTAAAGCAGCAAGCAACACAGAATCTCTGTTATCAGATTTCCTTATCACACACAGTTCAGCATCTAGTTTGAAAGGCTTTATATACAAAACTAACTAAAAGCAATATTTAACAGAGAGTTATTTTCTATGTCACTGTAAATCATTGCTTAGCTTTATGCACTGAAACGGTGGAGCTATTCTGAGTCTGTTATTTTCTCCTGTTTGGATTTCTACGGTAAAGAATAGATGGAAGAGAACAAAGAGGGCATCTGACAAATATGACAACCCAAATATTATAGCCAGGAAGGAAAGACTAAAGGAAGACAGAAAGGGAAAGAAATGGCAGGGCTATGCCAATAGTTGAGGGGTTTTTTGTAGGCTATCTCACAAGGTAATTGGCTGTGATGTGAATTATGCTTCCCAAGCCAAATGTGAGAGCGCTTAACAGACACAGAGGTCAATTATCTCTTACTAGAGCCTGCTCAGAGAAAGAGGCTACTGCAATTAGAATACACTATTTAAAATGGTTAGTCATTTTAGTATTTTAAATGACTACCCTTCTCAAAAAGCTGTGCACAGTAATTCCTGTCATTGTATGCCTCACGGAATACTCTGTCCTTGGAAGAAAAAAAATCACTAAAAATATTATTCCTCTGAGTTTCTTCTCCTGTGAGCCTTGGAACTCTGAGGTTATTCAAATAAAGAAACCAGAAATTTATTTCTAAGTACTGTATATTGCTCACTTCTAAGAACTAGATATGTTTACCTTGTCAATAAAGGGAAATTTAGAGATAAACAGCACCTAGGGAAAAAAAGGTTGTAATTTGCAAATGTGATTCCAATTCTTGGTGTTGACAGTCTGTAAGATGTTGTAGATCACAGGGGAGTCTGACCCAAATTAGGACTCTGTTTCACTCCTTTTCACCTGTAACATGACTGGACTTTGAAATCATATTTGTTCTTGTATCTCTTTGACGAACTCTATCATCTTTTGTGGCCTTTATTAACAAAGTTAAATGTTTTTGTTATAAACTTTGAAATATGAACTCTCTTCAGGGTCATATCAGGTTTCATTCTGGACAGAAATAGAGCAAGCACTGCTCAAAAATTCTGGCAAAAAACTGTTCCAAAGATATCTGACACGAAAACAGATATACTTTTCTTATAATAAGGCATTTACATAAAGCAAATTATATTTTTCAAGGTGTTTGATCCCAGCCTCTCTACGACCTTTGAACAGAAAAGTTCATGCCATACTATGGTAAGTGAAAAACAAGGTGGGGCACTGCCACCAAAAAAAAGTATGATACCAAGCACTAAAACTGTTGTTTCACGTATAGAAAATGTAACCTTTCCTCGAGTAATTAGTGCAATAAAACTAAGAGCTGTGGTAAACAACAGAAATATAATGAGCAACACTACAAGCAAAGAGCCCCTTTCCCAACTGACACCAATAAACCACAAAGTTTTGTTTACTATGAACATTCTCAGCAAGGCTGAATATGGCATTTCTTTAGCTATCAGTCAAGAAATCTCTTTTTTTTTGAGAGCTGCTAGTAGAAACAGGAAGTGAGTACTCAAAATCAATAACACAAACCTGAAAATACATTCTCTTCAATGAGAAGAAATCTACCCAGCAAATAAACCCTTCTTCATTTTCTAAGTAAAATCAGATGAGAGGCATAATTTCTCTGAAAAAGGCTCTGTTTTCCTTCCTTCAAAATACAAAAGTTGCTTAAGCTCTACTTTCATTTCAAAACACTATCATCTTGTGTACATTTTTTTTGTTTTCTTTGCTGTGTTCCTCTCCTGAGAGATTAGTTTCACTGATCTTTAATGAATTTCATAACAGCAAAATACATTATTTTACACACAATTTCAGAAATGGTAGCTTTGAGCTTAAATTTTCTGCAGCCCATCCCAATTTAGGATATTGAATATGCACTTGTCAGAGTGTTGCAGCATGCACAAATATTCTTACAAGCACAATTGCCTCTGATGCATGTATGACTGCACAAATACTTCATTCCTTAGTAAAACTGTTATTCTTACAAAGTTTTAAAAATTTACTTTGAAAGACACTTGTTGTCCTCATTTGGTTTGGGGGTGGATTTTTTTGCCTTTCTAGAAAGATAACATTATTTTGAAGGTTATTTGGTTCTATTCTAAGGTAAGGGTAAAATCATGCTACTAGAAAAAACGTCCTAAACCTAAACTTGTGGTGGAAATTTAGATACTGAACATGTTCCTTAAAATCCTTTCATTCAGACATTTATACTTGGAATATATGTACTGGTTGTTGCTTGCTTGCTTGTTGAAATAGCTAGGAGTTTGTCATAATTTAATATTTAAGAATTTTATGTAGTTTCCTGTAAGTGCCCAACCAGGTCTTATAAACAGAGAAAAATATTTTTAAAACCTGGAAAACATTGCATGTGGGTCCAGCTTCCTGTATCAGCATCCCAGCCACTCTCTGAAACATCAACTAACTAACTAGTGCAGAATCCCTTAAAACTTCTGAGAAGTTTTAGCAGACTGGGCTGTTTTTCTGGTTCAGACATCTAGAGAAGAACCATTTTCTACTTTAATGGTTGATGTCATCAGCTGCTTTACACACAACCACTTCTGAACACTAGCAGAAAGGTCAAAAGGGTCACAAGTTTTTCTCCCAGCACAGCTTAATGGCTGTTCAGGACTAACATTTTAATAATGGTTATCTCTGAGAACAATGCAAAACACTGTATATTTTTTCTTTATCTTCTGCATTTTTAATTTGCTTTGCAGAATAAGTCGGTAAATGACCCAGGCAGGACTCAAGGGTGTTATCCTGACCTACAGAGGCCATGTTTATCCCAGTAGCAAAGTATACGCAAACAATCTCAGTTAGAGTTTTCTCCTCCAGTTCCAAAATGAGGTTACATTTGTCAGTGCATTCCATGGCTCACAACAGTCTTGTTAGACACCAACAGCACTGAGTGCAAGGGCTTGGAAGAAAACAGCAAATGAATAAAGATATCTCCTGGAGAGGCAAATGATTCTGTTGAAGAGCCTTAAAATCCTTGATGTCTCTATATCATCCTCTTGCAAGAATGCATTGGATACACACGGGTTTATGGCAGATACAAGGATGTACATAAGACTAAGACACCCAAAACTTAATCTGTCCTTTCCATCCACAGCTGCTGCGTAACCCAAACTTTCATAATTCCTTGGCTTATTGCAATCCCTTACAGCATGACACAATAAGGAAGAATCTTTTACCAAAAGGCTATACACAGTTGAGAAGGAGCAGTCCACTTGCTCAGCATCACAGATCACAGAGAATACACAGCTTTTGTTGTTCTCGCTCTCTGATGAGCACAGTCAAACCCAGGGTTTCAGAAACCTTTGCAGAATAGCCTGGCTCACCTACATGAGCATCCCTGTTCACAGCCCTGTCCTTATTACCCCAGAGCAAAGAAACTCTTAGTCTTGAGAGAGAAACACTTTTCTTGAACACAGGGAACTAGTACTTGAAGCTGAAGTTATGTCTGGAAGAGATCAAGACACAATACAATCTCAGCTGTTCCAGCACAAACAGCTAAACTTATTTTTTGAATTACCTTTCCACCTGTGTGTTCCAAGGTCTACGTCTCACTGATTTGGTAGAGTCAGGGAACGAGACAAAGAGAAAATACTTCTTAACACGTATTATTCCTGGTCAAGGAACTCATTAGGATATTCTGGAAAACTCCCTAAGAGCTTCAGGGAAAATAGGTGGAAATTCAGTAACACTGAATACACTCAGTCTAATAATTGTCCTCAAGAGGTATTTCTTACAACTAAAGTTGTAATGTATTATTGCTTTTTTAGTTTGTCTGTTTGGGGAGGATACAGGAGTTGCTATTTTTGAAGTGCTAGTTGACCACATAGTGTACAATGAAAGCAGTTGAGTTTGCTAATTTGAAATGAGTCCTAAAGACTTTAATATTCCTTGCACTATAGCAACACAGAAAGTCATTCCTATTTAATTAGTTAGGCCAAAGTATTTGCAAAACAATTAAGAATGTAATTTAATTTTGGTGTTTGGTAAACATCCAGGGATTCATTCATTCTGAACTTATGACCTACATGTTGAGTTTACTTTGCAAAGTATCGTTAAACCAGTCAGTTAGAACTCACAATTAAAATGCATGACATGGCAAACCTAATAAGTATATATTACAAATTAGAAATATCTGTTAGAAATTTACTTTTTAAAAAGTCTTCATAGCTTAGAAAATGAACCGTGGGGTCAAATGAAAATGGTGTTATTGGGGAAGTCCCTTTGGAATATCTCCATGAAGCCTGGAGCATTTAGCCCTTTAAGACATTATTTTCCAAGTTGCCTCCTCATTCCCATGGAAAGCCTAATTCAGTGTACAGGTTCCAGTAGGGCACTGTGCCTACACAAGCAGCTCCCACCACGGCAGATACAGGCAGTGATAGTATTACTATGCGCTACAGTCAGCTTCTTTCTGTGGGGAGGTAACAAGAAAATTCAGATGACGATTGGCAATTCAGCCTAGACACACAGCACCAGCCATGTCTGAACTGTTATGCATCATGCCTACATTATTAAACAAAAAAGCTATGTAAAAGGAACCACATGTACTCTTACATGGGTTAGGGGATGCCAGAATTAAGACTGTCTATCCAGCCGTCATTATCCTCTTTTGTATATGTAGTATGATTGTCTTCACTCATGTTCACACACTTTCCTCCCCATGAGACTTCCCCTGGCACAGTCTCTAAATGGATGATTATTCAAATTTTCATTTTATCTTCCTTATTGGTTATTTGAACTTATTTAATGCCTATCAAAACCTGCAGTGATTATAAAATTATTCATCCCTTCCAATTCCTCATTAGGTTACTCACAGTCATGTCTAAATCCTTCTCAAGCACCAATCTTTACCATGTCCTGAAGGGAAGAATGAGTATTAAGAGTCCATCTTACAGCAGAAATAAAAGGAGAGTAAGTCCAAAATTGTCAAAATTGTCCATTAGTTTTCTGTGCCCAACATGAAACGTCAATACATCATGTATTTTACAGTTCTTTATATACTGAAATTATAGTTCTACTCAGCTCTAAATGCAACTGTGAGTGCTGAACTAGAGACCTCTTCTCTGCCTGCAGTTCCAAACCTTGTTCACTCTTCCTTTCCCCCCTTCTGCAGTTCAATGGGACAGAACACTAAAAGAAGGGGAGCACTCTGAGCACAGCAAAAAAGCACAGAATCTTTCTCAACTTCCCTTCTGCACCCTCAGTGAAGTCAGACACTTCACTGACAGAGCAAGTATGAGCATTAAAATTCTAAATCATAGTAAAGACTGCAATCAAAGTTACACTTTAAAAACAAAATATGGTTTCAACAGGCTATCAAGGTTAAAGCAGTCCTGATACTAAGAATCATATAAGGGTTTATATAACATAAGCAACCAGGGCAGCCTCCTGCAAAATGTCAAGATGCTCATTCAAATCATGAAAGATCTGAGGCTGCTGAGCAAAGACATGTAATACCTTTTATAAAATGGCTGAAACTATAATATTTTTATCAATTTATTTTTAAAGAATTATTTTTATCAATTTTAAACAGATATTTTTACTCATAAAACTCTCATAATGAACTTTCCTGAAGCACAAACTGAAAGCAGCTTCTTGGCTGGGTAATTCTGAGAAAAAAGTAACTGCAAGCATGGTTTTATAAAGGCATGTCCTGAAAGGCATTCCCTGTAAGACTCCAGCAGCTACAGGGAGAGAGAGAAGCTCATGTCTTCAGAAGTATGCCTGCCCCTGACTGCAGTGGGAGTCATGCCCCAAACTGCTGGAGGGTCGGGTCCCCCGCGTCAGTCGGACGGCAGCGCTGGGCCGCATTTCCTCTTGCAGATGTCAACGTGTGCCCGTCCTGCCCATGCCTGGATCCCCACAGCCTGAGCCCTGAGATCTCCCTAAGCAGAAACTGCCAGGCATCTAACACATATCAAATTCAAGCTTGTTTTCTGTGATATAGCCAGACATCCACGAGGGACAAGGCTGAAACCACCAAACCCATTTTACAAGTGACCTAAGCCAGAATCCAGCTCTCCAGAGGCAAAAGGCTAGTAAATTAACCTACTGTGTCACCTAACCCTTCACTATTGATTAGTAATTATTCTTTTCAAATGAAACAAGGACATAGGACATAAGGTCATCTACAGTATATCCTGAGAAAAGCCAATGTTTCTCTACATCCTTCCATCAATCACTGTTGAGCATTGACTTGAAAGAAAAAAGTTCTCATTGAAATACAATTTAAAAAGTAATTTAACTCAGTCTGCATAAACCAAGAAAAGCTTGCAGATGTGAGCTAGTTCTAAGATAGACATGACAGGCACAACTACAGTCAATTTTTCTTCAACCTGAAGAAGCCGTTGGAAAATTTAATAAAATAAGTGGTCAGTGAGTAAATAAAACAACCAGGGACCAGTGGTCCTAGTGATGCTAGTTTAGTGAAGCTCAAAATTCTTCCATACTGGCTCCCTTTGGCTATACTGACCTCCCTCCTGCCTTTGATCACTGCTTTCCTTTGTATCTTTTCCTACCTCTAATTAACTGCTAATTTATTGATTGAAAAACATGCTGCTCATACAAATGCACCCACTGAATTGTTTCATTACCTAAAAAAACCCACTCTATCTTTTTTTGAACTATAAATGTTGCAGGTAAAGGAACCATTGAGAAAAGAAATATATCTATATCCTTTAAGGATATAGCACCTATAAACTTTGAGGGAACCAGTGACCCAGTGTTGTCCTCTGCGATAACCAATGACTTAAAGCATGGATCCATCTGTTCCATTTGCTAGTTCTATAGGCTAAGATCTGAATTTCCAGAGATCCCTCCTGAATCTAAATCTAAGATATGTTCCATGTTTTGAAGCTGAGACTCGGCTTTATTTAAGCCAAAATCCCAGCTCACAGCTGCACTTTCAGACATCAGAAATTTGTTTTCTTTTCAATCTATCATAAACACAAAATTTTCTGCAGTAGCATAAATTCTGTGGTGCAAATTCTGAGCAGACAGAAACATCATAGTCTTCAGGACATTCTTTCTGCAACATACTTGATTGCTAGCTTCCTTGAGGAATTTGTGTTATTGCTTTGTTTCAAAAAAATAAGAATGGAAGTCATTTATAAGTCACCACACCATTTTCCCAAGATTTTGAATGGTGCTGCTTCAGTTTAAGAGAAAATATATGATTAGTTTACAATTTCTTCCATGATTTCAGAAGACACATGAGAATCTCATACCTAAGTTACATGATTGCATATGTAGCATGGGAAATGCAGTACACTGTGTTCTCGATATATTAACTCCATAAGTTTACAGTAGCAATTAGAGCACACAGAGTAAAATGTATATTTGGATTATATCCTGTCAGTCAGTATACTTCTGAGGTAGTGAAACTTGCTCACTGTTTCATGGTGAGTTTATTATTCTAGTATCTTAAATATGTATGAAGTGCATTTTATCTGAATTCATGTTTGACATATAAAAATAGAAGAATCTAAATTTCAGCATTTTGCCTAAGGCCACAATATGAAACTATTTTAGAGTTAAGGTTATCATACTGCTCAGTTTGATGGCATTTGGGTTTTATTGTTATTATTATTTTTTTTTTTTCCTACGGTAGAAATCTCAAAACAGGTATTAACCTTACATACAATTTGTGTTGGATCCAGTTCTCAGATCCAACTTGGCCTGTTGCTAGCAAAGCACTTACCTAGAAAGCAAGCTAAGAACCCACCTAAAAGGAAAGACTGGTCTGAAGTGCAGCCAGGCTCCTACCCAATGTGCAAGAGAGGAGTGTATCCCTCCTGAGGTTGAAAGTAGAGAGCAGAGCTTCCCCCCATAGCAGTCTGCTTGACTCAAGCCAGAACAGCCTCCCTTTTCTGTCTTCTAATGTGCTCCTTATTTAGCTTTATATCACCTTTGATACATATTCTTCTTTCTAATCCCAAATATCACAATTTTTTATTCCAGTGCACTCTAAGAAAGATCGATGTCATGCACCTTTCTCTAAATACCAAGCCGGTGTTCCACAGCTCCTAAGTAGCATTTCCTATGTAGATCTCTTCTCTATACACATCATCTTTTGTCTGTACACATGGACCATCCTAATCAACTGATTCTGCCAAATAATAATTTCTTTTTTATATCTTTTCAGCAGCATCTTCTCTGTTGCTGCAATAGAAGGTATTTCTTTATTCTTCTCAAGGCTCTTCATTGCCATCCTTGGCTCTGAATGCTGCACCCAAGGTTCCACTCAAGTTTGGAAGGAGTTTTTGTAAACACCCAGAAAGTCTGCTCTCATACCACCTCATCTTAAAAAAAATTTTCATCCTACAAATAGATTTTGAGGAACTTGTTTGCTGGTATGGTGAAACTATAATTCTCAGCATTATAGCATCATTCCTTTCTTGTCTTCTTTTACTTCATCTTTCTGAATACGCCTGTTGCCCTGGTTTTTATTTAGATTGTGCATCTTCTCTGGCACACATCAACACAAACAACATGAAATGTTGTCGGCAACTTTTCCACTCCATTTCTGAGACTGATTTGAATGTAGGACAAATCATATTTCTCTTTACTTTCGCCTATTTCCACAATCAGATGCTAATGCATTGCATCTTTCAGATTCTAAGATAATGTAAAATTAAAGCATCCTTCCCTCACGGTTTGCCCATTTTAAGGTTTAATAATTTGTCTGATTTCCTTCAGTACTATTGAGCAATGCAAACTTTATCACATAATTTCTTACAGAAAATACTTAGGCCGAGAGTTTTGATGTCCTGAAGATAAACATATGAGGGCTTTCCCAGCTTGGTGTGGGACCTCCTTCCTCTGGCATTTGTTCAATATGTGTTGGAAAGATGCTTCCAGTTTCTCCGCTTGTTGAAGCTGGAGCAATCCTAAGAGTTTTCAGTTCAAACCTCTGGAGTTTATCATTACCGTGACACACATGCACTTTTAAAGTGTTGATTTATGCTTCCTCTATAAAATCTTAAAATTTCTGTTTTTCTTGGTGATAACATTTGTAGTGAGCTACACCTTTTCAATAGTTTCTAACAGGAGGGAAAAAAATTAGGCCCTATAATATCAGGTAGATGGACACTGGCAAAGACAGAGGATCAATTTCTTCAAATATCATTCCCAACATTTTTAATAGTCCTTCTAACATTTTCACATTACTTGAAAATTGATGTTAGATATTGATATTTCATCCTAGTACTCAGAAAGCTTTGAGAATAAGCACATGATGCTGTGCAAAAGGGGATTGATAATGAAATAGGGTTAACAGAAGGAAATGCTTTGGCTGTGGATGAAACTGGATTGCTGCTCTTTGTTGGTCTAAAAGAATGAACAACATAAATTTGATTGTGACTCCCTACCACTCCTAATGAACAGGTATAAAGATTGTAAATAATGAAAAAAACAATTAATTGCATCTGTGAGTTCAAGCAGACAGTGGACATGAGCAAATTGAAACTAGACAGTTACTTCAAACTGAGGCCAAAATATTAACAGAGCAATATGAAGACCTCTTTATTGTTTACACTAATGCTTTCGTTGAGCAAACAGATGTTCTAGAATTGTAAATCCAATACATTTCATGAATGCTAACATCCTCTGGAAAATAACTAACTTGCTAGAGTAGGATTACAAAGAAGTTTACTTCTTTAAAAAGGAATTTTGTAGCTAGCAGATTTACTAAATCCACGAGTTCCCTATAGTGACATATTTTTAAACTTTTTAGAAATTAAACTGAACATTATTAACATAAAAATGTCAGTGCCTGAGTATTTAAAATGACCCTTTTTAATAATTCTTTTAAAAAATATGCACATCTGAACTAGAATTATAATGGCTTCAACATTATGGATTAACTTCGTACAAGAGACCACAATTATGTCAAAGCAACCATTTCACTCTGGTAAGGACAAAGTAGATATTTTTGAATGTGCAAGTTAAGTGAACAATCTGTCATTCATATCTTCATGCTTTTCAATGGCAGGCTTTTTCCCCTCTGGCACTTGTGGTTTCGATGTATCACCTGCCAGGAAAGGACATTGTTCTGGAAGCTTTAGCAAAAATGCATTAAAATGTAACCACAAAAAAAAAAAAATTCAAGTAGCATTAAGGATCTGATTTAAACCCACAAAAGCAATGAAATCTAAGTGTAAGTCAATTATGATTGACATGTGTCCCTTAACATATGCTAGATACTACTTGCTGCACATGCAGGAAGTTATTAAAACCATTTAACAATACAGTTTGAATGATGACAGCCAGATCAAGAAGCACTGTCAATTAAAACAAGAGATAGATGAATTCAAAAATTAGGGGAGCTAATTCAGTACAGGGATGTAATTAAAAGTCCAAGTGATTATGTAAACCTTTGTGGTTCACCTGTCGGACTGTCAGTCGCATGGTAACAAGCTGGAGGGACCCTGCAAAGAACCGTAACTTTCCCCCTGGCTGCCCACAGCAGGTCCTGCAAACTCAAACACAGACCTGTGCAAGAGGTGATTTTCTGTATAGAAATGGCAGTCACTGCTAATCCTGCCAGAGTTACTGGGAGCTGCAGGTGGTTAAAACTTTTTTTTGTAAGAGTCTGACTTCTGAAAATTTTGTTTGTGGATATCAGCATTTGGTCATTGTCAAAACCGATACTTAGTATAAAGATGCTCATGTTGCTTTAAAGATAGATATTGGTGAAGAGAACCCTGAAATTTGTTTTAGAAAACCCTTCAATAACAAGATGAGAGTCTCTTCGAAAATATCCAGGAGAGAGTGAGAGAAAAAAACGTAGGGAAAAAAAGAGGGAGGGAACTGGAAGCAATATGTTTCTGGTACTTTTCTTGTTTTGCAGGAGGTACATCTCATTAAAACACACTCAGAATGGTGCTGCTAGGAAAGCAGATTTTGACTGAATGTTGGTGAGATCTGCAAATCAATTGAATTCTGCAATGCCAAGCACATTCACCACCTCCTGCAGTCAGAGGAGCTGTGGTTTAGGAAACACTTCTTTGCTGTGAGACCCAAAGCTTCCCTGATAGCTCCCGTCTAAAAGCCATCCAGCCACGTTCACATAGCACCAGGCTCCAAGAAATGCAATGATCTAACATCTCTGGCAGAGCGGAGCCTCCATGGGATTAGGACAGCTCTATTTCTATCTGCTCATATAGAGGTAACATCCAAGACATGAAATACAGATTCTTTTCCATATTTTGATACATAAAACTATTGTAACTTTGATAAGAGACTGTCACCTCTCAACATCACTGTCTTCTCTGTCCCTTTTTTTCCTTGATTTTCACTACTTAAATTGCAATTTTTTCAGTACATCTTCTATTATGGCACCTAAAACAGTAATGGACAGATGTTCATTTCTGCATTTAGTCTCAATAGGAAGGGAACTATGACTTGTGGTATAAACGGTAAGAACATGCTCTAACCCTCTCCTGGCACATTCCATCTAACAGTATGGAACATCTTGCCATGACTTAATGCTCAGCCTCATACAGGCATTGTCTCCACATTGGAGTAGGACATAGAAGAGTTACAAAACTTCCCCAAGGTCATTGTGAAGTCTCTGTCAAAACAAGAATAGAACACACATGATTGCCAGTTTCTGCTTTAGCTATATAATGATTATTTCCCTGACACACAATATCTCTTTATGCATATGTCCTTAGTAATAAAAAATAGGGAAAAGAAATACATCAGATAGATGTGATGCAGTCTGTAAGCAGAACTCTCTCTAAACAATATGTCTTTCAAATTTTTCCATGAGGCATCAACATCTCTTTAAGGACTTTATCATCATTACTGACACATAATCATTCCTTGCAGGTGGAAAACATTGTGCTGAGAGATAATTGGGATAGTTATTGGATATGACTCCTCACTGGTTTTAAGGCAGTATGAAGGCATGATTGCATTCTGCTCAAAGAAAAGAATGAATATTCTCTGCATTTATGTCAGATTGAGTGATTTATGGGTATTGTAAGTACTGCATTAGATTATAAGGTCTAACATTATCTGATAGGATGCAATGCAAACTTAAAATATGGATGCTTTCCCCTATGAGAGAGGAAAACCTGTTTTGGCTGTTGGAGTCACATTTGCTATTGGTTTATTTGGGTGGGGTAATTTGATCTGAACTTATGTGGGAGAGAAACTGTCATCTCACGGTGCCACACTCATTGTAAAGGGAACAAAGATTTTTAAAACCCTTCCCAAATAAGTGGGCATATTAATGAAAAAATTCTGGAGTCTGTAAATGAGCACTTTGCTGACACATTTGTGAGCAATACATCAGTCTTAGGAATCCTGGTTTTTGTGGACAGCTTGGAGCTGGCTAAGAAAATGGCTAAAAAAACTCTGGTTCCTCAAATAAAAACTTGGGCTTGAGAGTACGTGGGAGAAAAGGGGGGCAGTTGGAGGGAGACACTTCTTTATCCTACAAGAACTTTTAGGGGGAAATCCCCGCCAAGGTACTTGCACAAGGGGAAAATCCCCTACCCAGAACAAGAAAAATAATAGCTTTACATAGCTAAGAAACATCTAAGGAAGCATTAATTTTGTTAATTCGTTGATCTCTGGTATAATATTCATACATGCTATGTGTGGAGGTTCAGGTGTTTCTTTTATTCCAATTGTGTCTCACCTGAAGAAGATTAAACAGGTAAAAATATGTGCATTATGTGAATAGTAGGGGTGTGATACCAAAAAACTGAGGATAAGTACACTTCTGTAACAAAGCTAATGTTTTGTCTTTAATTCAAAATTGGTCTGACCTAAAGCCCACTGGATTTAATGCAAGCTTCTGCATTAACTTCAGAGGGTTTTGGATCAAGGCCAGTATCATTCCTGTTTTTAGGGCTCATTGTTTAATTTTAGTAAAAGAAAAATCTTTAATTTCCTTTTTTAGAGTAAAAAAAATTACAAGACCAAATGTCAGTTGTGTCTATTGTTCTATGAAAAGCTTCTTCACTGTATACTTTGTCCCTAGAATGGTTAAGTCGTGGCATATTTTTAAGGTCTTGTTCAATGAAAAGGGATGTCAGAAATTAACAGCTCCAAAATTTACATCTCATGCTATGGAAGCTTCCCAGGACAGGGGGAGGAGAAAAAGTAAAGAAACTAGACATAATTTTATTGCCTAGGAAGAACTTTGGCTATTGTTCTGTGCTGCTTTCATGGGATATAATGTCACTGTATGCAATTCTACAGGCATTTCCAGTCATTGTTTCATGTACGGAATTCCCATTGAAGTCAAGAGCATGCAGCTCCATGGCAGGATATGGCTGTAAGGGCAGTGAATTTTATCCTAATGCAACAAGTCAGATGACTGCAAAGTCATCATTAAGCCAGGTGATGACACCACTGGAGCTGAATTTCCTCCAAAAAAAATCAGAAAAACATGAAGCTATAAGACACCGGGTCCGGATCCCCCCTGCTGTTGCTCCACAGCCAAAGAAATACAGGTGAAATGTTTGTAACCTTCTCACTCTTCCAGTCCCTCCAAAAGCTGAAGAGGAGAAAGCAAGCTCTTCCACTACACAGGTAAAACTTCTCTGATGCCAAAATTCCAGTTCCATCGTTTCCTTAGACCAAACCGAAGCTTGCTGCCAAGACATCATGCCACATCTGCTCTATTTAACAGATATCTGACAAAGAAACCACATGGACCTTTAAAAGATGTAACAGTCATAGAGTGTTTTATTTGTGTGGGTTTTTTGGTTTTTTATTACAGTCAGCACTTTATTGCTGGATCATTACTACCTCCAAAAGTCTAGTTTAATGGTAGCAGTTACTATCTCAGCCTAATTCTCAAGTGATCTGCCACTGAAATTAAAGTGGTGTCCACCTCTATATTTTCAGATCTTAATTCATGTGAGTCTTTAACCATGAGATGAAGGGCAGCTATCAAGAAATAAGTCCAGAAGAAACATTCTGTTATTGGGGAGAAAACCTCAGCCGGGCACTCCTTGGACACAGGCTGTGGGGAATATTGCGGGGTTTCCCAAACACTGTTCATGGCCATGAATGTGGCTGCCTTCATTAGCGGCCCCCAAAACCAACCGTGTCTAAGCATGTTGCATTTAAGACACCAGTGTCATGTATATTATTTCTCCAAACATTTCGGCTATTTTCAATTTTTCATTGTTATATTTTGCCTGAGGCAATTCTTTAAAAGAAATTTCTGATGGAAATGTTTTTGTCAGTTTTATGAGGAATGGAAGAACGAAGGATATAGTCTCATTGTAAAAATAAAAAAAAGGTGGTAACACAGCTCCTGCAAAAATGTCTGATTCTGAGATGTGAAATTTAGCATGGGCCTCTTGTGCTTAGTTTCAGGGGAAAAAATAGATTGAGTGATAATAAACAAGAGAAAAATCATTCTTGTGCATGCTTGATAGACAAGTAGCCTGAGGAAGAGTGTTTGTGATATCGCCCATGACAGCGGAGAATGTTTTTTAATCTTTGGAAAGTGGACACCATATCATATTGGTTCTCAGCAAATCTGGATTTTGTCCCCCTTTATGCCACTGGCCTCATGAGTGACACTGAGAATATCACTTTTCTCTAATTTGTCTCTGCTTCCCAGCTTTAAAATCAGGAAAACATATGCTTAGCATTTTTTTCTTCCTTTTTTCTTTATTTCCTTCTTTTTTATGATCTCTCAGACCCCTCAATTAAGGATTCAGAAAACAGCTAGATAGTGTTGATATTATTATTATGAATAGTCTAAACTAACATGATAATAAACCAGAAATTATGATTCTACAAACTTTTTTAACACAGATTATCCAGTGTTCAGTCTGGCACAAACTTGTTTTGTATAAGAGGACAGAGAAACAACAAGGTAATAAGGCTACTTTTCTTAAAGCAGCGATTGATTTACTGCTTTATCAGTAAAATAAAACTGATAAGTATGAAGTAACTTTAGGTTACTTCATACTTAGGAAGTCCAGTTTGTATGTCTTCTACGTTTTCTAGTGAGATTACACAACAAACACAACATTTGAAGTCAAGTTTTTCAAATAGTAGGTGGTTTCATTTTATATGTATTTTTTTAAAAATCTTAGTTGACATTTTAGAGATAAAATGCTGCTCCATTTAGGACGACACCAAGTTATGTGTGTGTGTGTGTGTGTGTGTACATGGGCACACATGTGCATCCATACTTTAATTAATGTTTGGTTCTGCAAAGCATTTAGAAGAAATAAAAAAGAATAAAATCTGGTCTCTTTAATTGACAATATCTCATTAAGCTGAAGGATTCATTTTATTCCAAGTGCATGGCAAAAGACAAGTCAAAAAGCTTATGCAGAGCCAAGGGCAACAGGGGAGTTGCCTTTTTCAAGAAACATGGCTGTACAAAACTTGCAAAGTTTATGGAATCCCTCTGGTTTGTATTGCTTTACGAGATTTGACAGAGGAGTATTGTTTCCAGAAGTGTAACTTCTTAATGTGTTTCCCAGAATTCTGAAAATATTGTATGTAGGCAGTAGTGGTCTAAGAGTCACCTGCATCCTGCTGGAATAAACTTACCTATATATGGGTAGAAGTGAGTAATGATATATAAAGATATACTCTCTTTTTTTAAATATAGGTTCTTAAGAATTATGCAAAGCTGTTGAGATGCCAAGGATGTTTTAAGCACAGGAGAAATATACTTTAAAATCTTTTATGTGTTTAGCAAAACTTTCTGCTTTGTTGTTTGTTAATATTTAGCAGCCAGCACAACAGCCTTCTTCCCCTGCCTCTTCATTTCACTAAATGCCTCACAGGTACCATTCAAAGGAGGTCTAAATTTCTAATACAAACTAACTTGATCCAGAAGTCTCTTCTCAAGTGAATTATCCTGATCATTAGTACAGCTTCATATGGTATTTCCATGGATGTAAAGCAAGCACAACAAGTATTTTAAACCACTGCTCTCCTGTACTGGCCATGTGCAACCAATTGATTGCTTTTTTCTTTTTTTTTTTATATTAAGTTCTTTTTTTTTTAATAATATGTGAGCTGTAAAGCACTTATCATGGCTGCCACCCAGACTTTTCTATAACATAAAAACAAAGCAAAACAAAAGAGCCCTCAAATATTGACTCAGTAATCTATCTCCCTCCTTCAAGGAAAGCTCGCCTGCCATAAAATTCCAATCAGTTGCACACACACAATTATGAAAATATGGGCCTCAAAACTTCATTCAAAAGCCTGATTACACTAAATATAGATCAACACGTAATTTCTCCTTCCTTTCTATTTTTAAATCATGTTTTTGACAAACGTTGAAATTCTAATGAATGGTTTAGATTGTTTTTCTTTCTTTTTTGCATCAGAGGGTTTGTGGAGGGTTTCATGGGTTTAATAGGCATGTATTCTTTATTGCTCCTTTAAAATACTAATAAAAGTGATGAAAAGGCATGAAAAATCATCACTGATTGCATAGGAATTCACTTAAAATACGATCTTTCCTTTTCTCAGTTATCATCTGTGGTGGTGTTTCCTTACAGAAATGGTAAAGGGCTAAAAGTTCTTAATAAAAAACACATGCTTTTCTTTACCCCACCACCACACTTGAATGTATTCCCCTGAGGAAAACTACACCAGGCTAACCACTGCAAGGCAGCCTTATGGTAAATTGGATCCTTTTTTAAAAATGCATTCCCAGAAGATTCAGTTTAATACACCATTTCTGACAATACCTCTGTGAGATTGTCTTTTCCCTTTGATAGTCTTGTTCTTCGGATTTCGAAGCAATCTCAGCTGGTGAAAGGCCGGAAGAGAAAACACCATTTTGAGACAATTAAGCACCGAAGACCAGAATTAATGAGAATTTTTTTTAAAAGAAGCATGTATATGTTGCATTCAATACCTTTATTTCTATCTCTGGACATGTGAAATTCTTCACACTTAAAAGAACAGAAATTGGATGATTTCCCCTGAAGTGTGTAAGAGGAGGTGTTAGCAGTGTTACAGTCCAAACCTTAAAATATGGTGACACTGAGAAGCTCTTATCACACTTATGGCCAGGTCTCAAATATAATGGCCCTTCTAGCTAAAAAGTGAAAAATGGGTTGTTACGGGATTTTTTTATTTATGTTTTGAAAGTTGATGTTAGTTCGAGAAAATATCCCCCCAACTAAAATGGAAATTACTGTGGACTCAGCAGCAGGACTTGTCCTGGAAGAAAAAAAAATTTAAGCCAGATCTTCCCATTTGAAAATGGCATGTTGGGGTCTGCCAGTAATAGTTGATTCCACAGAAAACAGCTTCACTTACTTGTTCAGGAGCGGTGATGTAGCCTTGCACATTAAGGGGGGCAGAGGGGGACAAAAGTGTCTTAATTCAAAGACAGAAACAGAGCCTAGAACAAGCATTTGACCTTGCTCTGAAGGGAAAAAATAGTAAGAGTTAAATGAAATTTAAAGAAAAAGAATTGTGATTGGAGAACTAAGAGTATCAGATCAGCTGGGTTTCTGGGAAAGCTGCTTCCCAGAATGGTTAGAGGGACAAAATGCCTTACAATACACTCCCCCATTGTCCACCATGCAAGTAGCTTCAAAAGCACACCAGGAAGGGACTTTTTCGTGAAGGTGGTAGGTAACAAGGAGGGTTACCGGGTCAGGAAGAGGCTTCTTTTCTTTTTAATTTCTCTCTCAGACTGTGAGAGGTTAAAATGGTTAAGCAGTTTTCCTTCAATCTGTATTACGGCTCATTCCTACAAGCAATAAAATGAAGGAATTACTTGTAAGGGCAGAAATGTCATTATTTTTGCACTCATCCTGACCCCAGCATCTAAAAATACAAAATACTGGAATTTGTGGAGCAGGTGACATTTTAAAAAAGGGCCCAGGGAAGTCTAATAGTGTAAAGGCTAAATGTACTTAGGAGGTGGAGGAACAGAAATAGAGAGATATCTTTGCTTCTGACCTAGGCCTAACAAGATTGGCCACATAATTCATTTCAATGACTCCTTGTCTGTGCCGTTTACCTCTGGGTTTAGACAGAAACATTTCTCTTTAGCATAATGGATCACAGTGTCAAGTTGCCTACCTTCTGCCTCAGAATGGGGTTAATTTTAGCCTGATCCTCATGTTGAGAACACAAGGAATATATATGACTCATCAACCTTTGACAAAAGCATAAGATACATTTCTGAAACTCAAAGGCTATCTCCTATTTGAAAAGATTTGGCTGCCTTGTATTAATTGAACTGAGCTTCCTTTAGGTCTCCAGCAGCCCTACAGAAGCTACACAAGAAGGTATATAAAATTTCTAGAACACTATATCACAGTTCTGCAATCCATTTTTTTTTCTTCTTTTTTTCTTCCTAACAGCCTCACTATACACCCAGCCAAAATCAAATACTTAATTCTGCTTCCACTGGGATACTGCATTATTTCTAGTGCATTAGCTAGTATTTATCCTGCAGGCTCTCATCTCTGAACATGCTACAGCCTGGAGAATCATGCATTTGAACAGGTGTTAAAGAATTAATGGAATGGTAAGCAAAAGATCTTTTTACTCCTCTTGACTTGAAGGCAGACATGGCTAAATACTGAATCACATGAGTAAAATTTCAAGGAGTCTATGAGAAGTCCACTAAGGATGGCCATGTAGTTTGAGAAAAATTAAGATTTTTTTTCTGTATTTCCTTAGTTTATTTTGTTATAATCAACAAATACCTGCTAATACTGTCTGCCCTCCACTCTAATTTCCAACTCTCATACGGAGCCAGGCCACATACAAAGGTGTAATTCAAAGGGTAGAATATTGCAATCTTAGTAAGGGAATTTTAAGCACTTCCCATCTCAGAGGNCCCTTTGTAAAAAAATTTAATTAAATTTTTTTTTTTTTTTTTTTTTTTTTTTTTAATATTACTTTTTCAGAGCAGATTTGACCTAAGGCTAAAATCCCTGCTACACCGCAGGTCATAACAAAAAACTCATGGGCTTCACCACAGTCAGGCTTTCACCTAAGGACCCTGTAGCACAATTTGCTGCGGCAAACCAGAACTGAGTCCAAAGAGCAACCTGGCACCATTTCTTAAGAGGTATCTCTTTACCTGCCACAGTAGCAGCCTGTTTTGCAGCAGGAAAGACACTTGCAGTTCCCTGTGAACATGATCCTATATTTCACACGGGTTGCTCTGCTTCCCCAAAGCATAATGATTCATCACATTTAGCCAGGAGCCCTACCAAAAACCTCCAGTCACACATCACTTTGCCATTGACTGCTATATTTACCTTACCCTCCTTACACCAATGCTTTTCCCTGTGCCCATTTTCCCAGCAGAGAAACCGGGCAGACCAATGCTGGGGTGCTGCAGCTTTGGCAACGTGCTTATCTAGCAGCGTCTTTCTTGCCTTTCCTACTTCAGAGAATATCAAACCTTATCTCTTCTTCTCTAGCCTCACAGCGACAACCCTTTAGTCAAAGAATGGCCACTGCCTGCTGTCAGGGCCAGTTCCTATCAAGGGCAACACCAGCTTTTTGCCACCTAGCCCACCATGCCTGCTGCACTGGGAGACACTGTCACTGCATTGATAATTTTTTTCAGAAGCAAAAGTCAACCCCTCTAAGATGCAGAGAGCCTCCTGTTATAAATTGGCATAGTTCCATTAAATTTATGCTGAGTTACACCATTTGCAACCATAAGTCTATCCTCTTGTGTATATGAATTATGAAACAGATTTCAGTTACAGTATCCCAAGTTGCTCTTCAAGTAATAACCCATACAGTATTCTCAATCTACTTAGATGCATGTTTAGTAATACCTTATAATGTTTTTTATAGTCTTCCTACCGTCACTAATTTCATTAACTCAATGGTCAATGTCTTTATGCTTATTGAAAAACCTCAGGTTAAAAATGGTTGTTAACAGAACAACAGAACAACAGAACAACTACAAAAGAAAATCATAGTATTTGATTAGAATTCAACTGGCAAAAATAAAGAGGTTCTTGTTCATTCTTTAGTTATAGTTTTTAACCAGAGCACATAATCAAGCTCCAGATTTTGGATGCATGAGAAATATGAACCCTAATTTAAATGAAAAGTAATCTCCAGTATAATGGGATGAAACAAAAACCATAGCTCCAAACACTCCTAAAATTTGGGAGTTTCTAAATCTGGATTTGAAATTTATGGCTTGTGCCTACTCAAATAAACTTCTATTTAAAACCATATTTCAATAAACTTCTATTTTGTGGTTTGAGCCTATTTAAGTAAGCCCTTTAAAATTAAGTTCTATTTATAGGCCCCAAATTTATTTACAATATCATTTTTTATGATTTTAGGATTAGCTATATCTTTATGTAAATAAGAACCTTTGCTCTGAAGATATTTCTCCCTTCTTCATCCATGACCATAATCTATGGGATGCAGCAGAAATGGCTGCATCATGTGTTTATTATTATAAATAAATCACTTATTGGCAGTGCTTCATAATAAGAACATACAAGAAAGATGAGCATGAGAGAGTGAGATTTTAGTTCCTCTTATTCCCATCATTTCTTTCTTTTCTTCTTGTCTTTGACTATTGCTAAAATTTATGATCTTTTTGCACAGTGTAAAAAACACCACCCAAAATGAAATTATCACAATTGTTTTTGTAAATATGCTTTCTGCCAGACCATTCTTTTTAGGTGCCATTCTTTATTATCCACTGCCTTCAATGTTTACCTTTTATTTTTCTTCTTTCCTCATCTCTTTCCTTTCACTTTACCCAAATCTCTGCCAGTCTTTTTCCTTATGTTAGTACCCCTTTCCTCCTGTTTGGGACCAAAAAACAATCATGAACTCGGGTGATCCTCAGAGATCAAAAGTGTGTGTGACTGTGCTAGAGTCACCTTGCAGTATCAGGGCTTTTATAGCTTCCTTCTCATCTCCCCATTAGCACTTGAACTATACCTCTTTTTCATAAGGCTCCAGGCTCTCTCTCAGGAGACATGAGCAAAGAAATAGATGACAGTTGCCACTTCTAGGTTTTCCAAAAGTTGGCAATCAAAGTGAGAAGTCATGAATCTACAGTACTGCTGCAATATCATTTTCTGTAGACCTAAGACATAAATCGTCATATGATTCCTTTAGGCTCCCTTATCTCATATGCTATGTTTTTGTTTTAACAAAGAAAAAGGTCCATCCTTTTTTTCCATTTCAACTGAGGAGATATGACAAAAGGCAGAGTTTTCATGAACTAATTACAGTCCTTTGGAAATTACCTTTTGTGCTAGGAAAATATTTTTTTCCTACTGATGAGAAAGTAAGCAGTATGAATAAAAAGTACTATTTAAAGAAAGAGTACAGTTACATAACCTTTCCACAAAATTCAGACAATTTTTTAGCTTCACTTTGCAAGAAGAAGTATGCTATTTCCACAGAATTATACACACAATAATCTATAAAAAGATTTCTATACAGAAAAAATAATGGGTTTTTTCCCTTTGGAAGAAAGTATTGCCTTATGTCAGCGCACATTCACCATTCAACAAAGCCATCACATTTTGCCATATTCTAGCAGCAGAACCTGCTTGCATACTCTATTGTGTCCCTAGCTTGAAAATCAAGGAGAAATGTGTGCACACACTTAATGACAGATTCCAGCCACTTAGGGTGCAGGTTCACAGTCATCATAAGCTGATATAGGGCCCCACTACCACCAACAGAGCTCTAGGTCAGAAAGCAGTTACCTACACTGGAAAACCATGATCACTATTTCACTTTTTTCTTGCTGATATGGTCTAGAAGGACCATGTGAGTAGTCCTCCCAGCTCAGCACAGCATTTACCAGCACCACTTCTAGAAATTTGGTTGAAATGCAACCAAATTTGGTGGCGTTTAAAGAAGGTATGTATATACCAAGAGGGGTTATGTAAGTTAAAGTGTAAGTTAAATTATTTCACAAGCAAGATCTTCTCAAGGAAACATTTACTACAAACAGTGTCTCTGCAACGTATTCCCCACTTAGTGGTAGTACCAAGAAAGCAAGGCATGAACCAGTACTCAAATAGGATACAAAGAGAGTTGAGGATTTTTCTATCGCCAAAAAATATATGTAAAGCTGTTTTCTATTCTTCAATGTTTGGGCAGTGTGTGAGAGAACCCCATATATAGTTTGCAAGCATAAAGATGTAGCTCAGGTTTTCAGGCTCCCTCAGCAAACTCCACTAGCATGGGAAACAGACCAAGATGTGTATGGTACCCTAAAGGCATGAATTATTCACATCATTCATTTCACCTGCTATCTCCTAGAACCCCTGAGTGAGCATTTCCTTTTCAAGCCATATGTAATATGCATTGAGAAAGACCCAGTTGTTTGGGTGGAGGTACCAGATTTGCATCTGTATTAGAAATATTCTTCCCCTCTATCTCCCCCAATGAAGGGCAACTGAATCATTATTTCTCATTTTAACAGAAAACAGCAGGGTAATTTTTATATTAAAAAAACCAAACATCATGTGAATCATGCACAAAATCTTTTATTTTTCCAGGAAAGGCAGAACCATGAACAGAACTGTTAACAAAATGTGGCATACTACTTTTAGTGCTTTCCTGCCAGACAGAAAAAAAAAGTAGCAACAACAAATAAAAAAGTCGCAAAGAAGCTCCATGTTTCATCAACTATACCACTGAGCCTCTTGGCCATCACTGTAAATCTCTTCAAATTCTTGCTCCTGTTATGATGGAAAACATTCAGTTCTATAATAATAGTACTTAGATAACCTGTACTTGACCTGTCTTTGGATAGTGATGATTTTCCATACAAGATGTTTTACTGTGATAACACAGTGATTCAGACACTCTATCTTAAGGCAGCTGGTGTACAAGTGTTTGGCTCTGGGAATTTTTTTTCTCCACTGTTATTTGAATGTAAGCTGCGTGCTGAAGGCCTTTCATGCCAGGCACATTTTCAAAGTATTCTCCCAGTTAATGCATTTCCATTAGAATTCCACTGTTTTTTATTTCAAGAACACAGCACTGCACCCATGGGAACTGAGCTTTTCAGGTGTTAAAGAGGATTTGTTATAAAGAAAGTGATTATAATAGGATTTAATGTAATTGAAAGTCAAGGTACAGTAGCCATACACTGTATCAGAGACAGCATTAAACTTGTTTTGTGAGTGAAGGAGTTTTGCTAAGTAAAACCTGGGGCCACAATGAATAAACCAGGGTGGAAGACCTCCTGCTGTTGTTCTCCGTTCATTAGCCAGTGCTGTCCTGACTGCTTTGCTCCCCAGAGAGGCAAGGCAAGCAGCAGAGCTGAACTCCCAGAGGCTTGCAACAGCATGAAAAAAACCTTCGGAAACAGCAGAGGCAGCTCCCACGGATTCAGCCCATCCACACAAGTCCTCATCCTGCAGGTTGTCACCAGCTCTGGAAGAAGTGTTTCCAGCCACAACTGCAGGTAGGTCACACAGATGGCCTGGCATTGCTGTGCAAGGCAATGCTTTTGTGCACTGTTGCACAGGACCAGTGTGAAACTAATTTGACTTTTCCACAAATTCACTGAATTCCTCCATACCATCTACCCTGCTGGCAATCAAAGGAGTTGTCAAAACTCTCTGGAAGAACCCTGTTCCCCTTAATTGCTTTCCTTGCATCCTTGAAATCCTGTGGATGGACAGGCTTACGGTATCTCACATATTTAAATAACCCTTATTATCAAGTAATTGCCATTCTTCAGAATTTTCATCTTCCTTTTCCTTATCATAGCTTGCACTCTTTACTTTTGGCTTCATTCCTGCTCTCTCTCCATTTTCCAGGGGATCTTTCTTACCTCAAACAGCATTTTGAACTTCGCCATTTAATCATAATTTGTTTTCTCTTTCTTTCTGCTTTCTTTTTAGCTGCTTCTGTGAGAGTTACAATGTCCTTAGATAACTTCTTTCTCGATTGTATGTGGGTAGTAGAAGTCACTGCTATTATCTTTTATTGCAATTCTTCCCTTTCTGCTACTCTTCAACATTATGCATTCAGTAACTTCTCCAGATCAGAGGTCAGGAATTTAGACTCGCTAGTATTTGGGCACTTTTATGTCCCTAGCTGACTTGGTCAAAATGTTTTTTTTTTATTTAAAAGACAAAAAAGTCTCTTTCATCAAAAATGTACTTTCAAAGAAAGAAAAATACATACTTTACAATGCTCTCCATGGCACAGAGAATTATTCCAAAAAGAAATCAGCTCAGATCAGACCAATCCAAAGTAGACTGAGGCTTTAACCAAGCTATTGCTTCAGTTTTCACTTTTCACAGGAAATCTCAAACAAAATGCCTGACATTTTTCTTTCAGATTTCCTAGAGATATAATTGGCATTTGGAGGTCATGATGAACGTAGGTGACTGCATACATCTGCCCTTAAAAAAACAGTGATAGGTCTGTATTTCGGGTCTTCATGAATCTGGTTCTTCACACTGAACCAAGATGTTTAGAAAAATGAAACATTTTCATGCACTACAGTGAGTGTAAGTTTCTCACAAGCTGTTCTTTCCTAACTGAGGTAGAATATATGCTCAATCTTGAGTCAACCACAAATCAAACAACTTGGGATTTGCTGCATGTATGCATATATGAACCAGCATCATAATCATCATTATACCCCACTCCTTTGCTTGTTGCTATCGCTGAAACATGGGCCCCTCAGTGGCGTTGCATGGCAGCAATTGCAACAGCGTGAGCAGCAACCAGACAGCTCCAGTTTTAAGCAACATGTTCCTGTATGGTTTGCTTCTCATGCCTCTCCCCTTGCACAGCTCAAAAGCTGCATGTGTGTAAAGAGAGGACATTCTGCTGTGAGCAGGCATCAGCCAAGGAAAGTAGGTTCTTATTTCAGAAAGGAAATAAACGATGCACCGTCACCTGAGGAGGTGGAGGGTGTTGGGTCAGAGGAGAGAGGGGTGGGTGTTTATTTTCAAGGCTTCCTTGCTTCTTGTATTGCAATTCCACTTTAACATTCTCCTAGATGCAGCATGAAACTGGAAATCCCAGGTTCACCATTCCCGTCCTTCTCTTATTCTGATTACAGCCCAAGCATCATCTGCAACTCTGAACCATCTCTTTTATTCCATTTCCCAAATGTGCAGCTGCCATGCACTCCTAGCATTCCTCGTACACAGAAGAGAGAAAGCTGTCTGCACTATTATTTCTTTTATTTCTGCCACTTCACCTCTCGTTTTTGAGACAGGATTTGTATTCTTTCTGAGGAAGAAAAAAAAACAAAACAACAGTTGAGGAAGTTCATGACCAAAAAAAGTGAAATGTCACCAATAATTAGTTAAGAACACCAACCTGAGAAACCAGTTTACAACACACATGGACACACACACATATGCACAAAACAATTAGTGTTTCAAGCTTAAATTCAGGACCTTTGATGAAAATGTGCAGTGGTGAGAGGATCAATTTCTGATGATGCTCTTGAAGGGCAGAAAGAGAGATAATAACTTTGATGCTGGCTCTTTGTTTAAATGACTATTGTTTGTAGTTAGCTGCTATTTAATCTCCACTACAGAGAGGAACCACTACACAGCTAAACTCTCTTCTAATGAGATCATTATTTTCTTACCACTCTTCAGAATGAATGTCATTTTACATAGCAGAACTACAGAGGCAGCGTTTTAGAACACTGCTACCTTTTATCTAACCAACATAAGAGGCACTTGAGAAAAGGACAAGGAGGGTCAAGAAGAAAATGTAAGCGGCAGAGCTTCTTTGCCTGGCAGGCAAGGGAAGGACAAAGGAAGAGGTCCATGATAACAAGACTGACCGTCATTATCAGTGGAGAGGGGTCCAAGCTGCAAAGTTTCATAAATACTTACAGCAGGTCTGACCCAGAATATTAAAGGGATTTGCCTGGATTTAATATCAACCTTCAGGGTTTAGTCACATTTTTAATTACCGCTAAATATTGTTTAAGACTTTGACATTTGCCAATTATTATCCAGCCTGGAAAGATACCAGCAAGCTTAGCAGCATCAGAAACCTCGCTCCTTTTGCGTACTGCCCCTTTAAAGAGAGAAGTCTCTCCCTCCCAGACAAAGGGGACATGCATGCGATATGTGCCATTTTGCATTTTCATTTTAGCTGCAGACTGAGGGACGAGAGCCGGTGCATTCTGCTACAGCGGTTTCAAACCCTCCTGCCCGCCCTGTCCCTGGGCCAGATGTTGCCTGCCTTCCCCTGGAGCTCCGGCAGCACAACCCAAACATATGCCCAATGCCTCAGCCACTGCAGCCCGCAGCTCAGATAAAGGGTGGCTCTGCACTAACACACCGGATCGCTGTTCTGGGCATGGGATCCTCGAAGCAGGGAGGGAGGGAGAGAGGGAGGGTGCGCACTGTTGGAGGCAGTCACGTTTTAAATTGCTGTAAGTCGCTGCTTTGGTGCCTGCCACTCGGATCAGTCAAGCAGAGCATTCATATTCATGGGGCTGACACTCTACCTGTACCCCTCTGCCTTGTTAATAAATGAATGGAGGAATCTGAACAGGAATTTGCAGACCAAGTAGCTGCCTAGAGCCAGCTAATCAGAAAAAGTAGTCCCAGGGAGCAGGTAGAATTTATACTGCCAGCCTTGAGCATTCAGAATCGTGAAACTGGCCCAAGGAATCATGAGAGCTACTTAAAAATCATGTGATTTTAATAAACAATTCACATGGGAATGCTTTTATTTGCTTTTGGATTTTACAGATTCCCAGGATCGTGTTTATAAACTTTTAGCCAGAATTTAAGGCCCTGAAGGCTCTTGTTAAAAAGGGAAAGAGAAAGATCTGCATCCCACCCCCTGCAATCCAAGGAACAAGCCACATGACAACAAAAGATGTGATCAGAAATCCTGCCACTTGTCAGATTTTTAAAGCCCCCAGAGCAAACAATCATTTAACCTCTCTCTCTCCTTCTCCCCCTCCCCACATATTCGTCTTTAAAACCATGGCAGTTTTTGCATTTGTTCCCCCTGTGTTTCTCTAAATCTGAAATAAGTCATCTCTTCTGCCCTTTGTTTATGGGCGAGGGTGTTCGAGAAGCAAAAGAATCAATGCTCCACTCATCAAATGGAGGAGTGTTCGGCATTCATAACATGAATGGATGAAAATAAATGCCTCTGGCTGCAGTTTTCGCCCTGCTGTTCCACGCTCCGGCTCCACCAGGCCTGAATCCGTGTGGTGGAGTGGGGAAAGGGGCCTCTTTTGAGTTTTCAGTGTAACGGTCTGAGCATTCAGGCATGTGCAGACATGCCAGTCCTGGCCTGTGGTTTTTGTTTTTGTTTGTTGTTTGTTTTAACAGCTGCTAATAATTATATTATCCTGCTGCAGAAGTACTTCTGGGAAATGGGGATCTTTGAAAGCACCGAAGTGACAGGAGGAAGATGCCGCTTCCCTCCCCCCACTCCCTTTCACCATGTTAGTGTTCAGATACAAACAGCATTCCTGCCTCATTCCCCTCTGAAGTTAAAAAGACTTAAATTCTTTACAAGGAAGGTCATCCTTTCGTAGCCAAAACCCTGTTTGCTTTTGCCTTTCCACTTGCTTTCAAATGAAACAAAAAACAACCCTGAGAGTGCGCACCAGCCCACTTCACCAACTCAGAAATTAAGCATAACAAGCTCAGGGGGAAAAAAAAGAGACTGTGTTTCAATTTACTGATGTGTGTGTGTGTGTGTGTGTGTGTGTGCGCTCAGCACAGTGCACTTCCCAGCAGCTCTTCCACAAATGCTGTGCAGAGTGTTCCCAACGTGACCCGATGGTGAGTTAGCAAGCTCTGGGCACTTGGGCAGCAGTCACACGGTGTTCGGGACCTCGGTGTGCTCACTCAAAGGAACACTGTCAACTGCCTTTAATAGTGTTAAATATAATTTATCGATTCTCCATTGTTTGTAATAATAACCTCCCTGAAGCTTGAGAATAATGTTTTCTTTTCCCCTGCAGATTTTGTCCTGTCAAACGTATTTTTTTTTTTCCTGGTGCTGCTAATAGACCTTGAAATTAACATCGCATTTATGCTTAGGATCTATACCACGATTGTTTGTGCTGGTGCACTGCACTCATCCATCAGCAAAGCAAAATAGGAGAAGGAAGATGCATCTGAGCCCCTTACCACCCTGGGAAAAAATGGGTCAAATTCTGCCCTTAGATGTAGGCACAGAACTCTCATTAAAGTCAGGGAGAGGCTGGCTGCGTATGTGTCACTGAGGCAGAATTTGGCTCGGTGTTTACTAGCCAACTGGTGAAGCTAGAGGGGGCGTAAAATGTTGGGGGATGTTTTAATATGTCCCATTTAAACATTGGCTGTTGGGGATTTTGTTATTATTCTCTGAGATCAGGTATGTTTAACATGAAGAAAAGTATGTCTAATTACCTATGAAATTAAAATGAATTAAATTGGGGTCTAAACCAAGTAACAGTGTCCCTTTGAACAGTTGCCTAAGAAAAATTACTAATCTCCAAGTAAGTTTGGAAGACTGGGTTTGTCAGACTTGCTTGTATTTAACAAAATGGCAGTTATTCCAGTTTTCATTAGCAATTAGCATTAAAAGAATTTGTAATTTATTTTTAACTTTTTCCCCATTTTAACAAAACTTCAATAAAAGTTATACTGCTATCAAAAGTACATGGTGTGACAACGTCTGTAAAACACAGTTTCAGGGTCCCATTAGCAAGCAGGAATCAGGAAATATTTAAAGGGCCCCTTGTTATACCTGCTAGTATCTCTTTCTATCCCATGGAAAATGAGAAATGAGCTGGAATGTAAACAGGGGGAAGAAGGAGAATAAGAAATGCACCAGAGTGCATTTGAGATAGCCAAATCCTATGGCTTTGCGCAAGGCCTCTGACTTCTAGGGAGGGGGTTTCCATCGCTTGTAGAGAGCTGATGATGCATGGAAGGCTGACGCTGCAAAACAGCCGGCACAGGGGGAAGGGAGCAGGGGGAAGGAGTAGTATATGTAGCTTTTTACCTTTCGGTCTCTCCGCAATTCCCTCTCTGCGCATGTTATGGAATTGCTTAGTGCAACACAACCCGATGAAATAATCACACTTGCAAAACCTGTGTGTATCTAGAAACTGCGAGAAATTCATCTTTATATAGGGCTCCCATACAGGAAATAAAAGCTGGGTGATTTATGGCATTTTATTGCACTTCTTGGCCATTGCTAATGTTTTTTTCACTGAGAAATGGCAAAAGCTGAGATTTGGATTTTTATTGTGCAGTTCTCCAGCCTTTGCCTCAGCCCCCTTCCCTCTTTTTCCTTTCCTGGGTGAAGTTGCTTTGAGTTTAGGAGATGAAAGTTTATGGAGGCAGATGAGTGTCAGGGGGACTGAATCCAAACACAGAGCCAATGAGCATGTTGCCAGATTTTATCTACCCTCACTGAAAATACAGCATCCAGAAAAAGATGAGTGATTATAAAGGAGAATGACTTAGCCTCTAACTTACACAAAAATTCTTGGACGGGTTTCTGGTTTTCTTTTTTAAACAAACAAAACAATGTTTCCTGGTTGGCAGTTCCCAAAGTCTTTCCCTTTTTTTCCCATTTTTTGGCACATTGCTGAAAGGTCATGCTGATGTATTTCCAAAACACACTCATTGAGTACAGCTTTGCAAAAAATAAGAGCCCCTTTCTTTAAAGCCTGATCCTCCTCTCATTTAAGGCAGGAGACAGTATTTCAGCTGTTTGCTGGGATACAGAAGTAGAGCCTAATCAGAGAGTCAGACTCACTGTAGGATTAAATATAGACTGAGCAGCACCAGCTAACTCCTAAAGCTGCTGACACCGTTATACAATCCTGTTTACCATTGCTTGTGTCTGCCGGACTATAATGGTTCAGGCTAACAATGCTCATGGTACTTTTCAGACTCAAGTAAAGATTTCGGACAATGAGGCAAGGCCTAAATCAGCTGTTTCTCATGTTAAAATACTCTGGTGATGATTCCTTCAAAAGCCCTTGTTCCCCATGCACTTGGAGGAAGGAACTTAAAAATCAGTGTGCTTTATTTCTGGGATGAACTATATTCCACCAAGATGTTGCCAGATGAAAATCCTTTCGAAGATTGCATTGTCCATATGCTCAAAGGGCTGCAATTTTAAACTGTTGAGTTTGTTTAAGCACCATGCATTAGAGTGCATACAGACAGGGCTGCTTCCAAACATCTGAGTTTGTTTGCAGGAATACTGTCTTGTAATGTGTGCACATGTACATAGGTGCACGTGTGCGTGTGTGTGTGTGGCTGTCGTTGTTTATTTGGCTTAGGCAAGCAGGCAGGAGGATGGGTAAATGAACAAAGAGCTTAACTAGAACTCAAGGAACTTACACTCTGTTCTTGGCACAGCATCAGGTTTCCTGCATGACCTTGTATAAGTCACTTATTCTGTCGTGCGCCTCCATCGTCCTTGCCTGTAAGAACTTTCCTTCCTTCCAGTACTGCTATATAGTTAAAATCCATTAATGAACCATGCAAGAATTGGCCAGGGGCAGAGAGGAGGGGTGGGTGTTAAAGGAAATCTTTCTTGATACTTGAAGGATCTCACTCCTTCCAGATAACTTCAACTGAAGAATAAATAACATTATCAGTATCCACCGTTGTGTTGTAGTAGTGCTCAGAGGCAATAGTCAGAAATTTGGAATCTGTTGTGCTGGGTTATGGGCAAGCAAAGAACCAAAGTATGATATATTTAGCCTCAAAATTATCATCAGAAGGATTTTCATAATCGAAGTCAGCATTGCAGATCTTTGTGCCAGCATTTGTTTTTCTAGAATTTTCATATTTAAGGGAACACAGTGTGAACTCACTGAACTCACAAACACTGAAAGTTTCAAGTACTGCTCTGATACGAAGTCTGTTGCTCTCTCCTTTAGTTGCTTTCCGTAAGGAGTGAAATCTTGCTGGCTTCTGGATTGAGCTTTTGTCTAAGGAGTTAAAGCAAACACCAGTGTGTTGCCTTTAAACTCCAGTCCTGATCCCAGTGAGTTTGCAGAGGGCTGAGAGGCTTTGAAAAGAAAGGCAGCTTTTTTGTCACCTTTGACACGCAAACATCCCGGCAAGTTACCTTGTTGTTTATTTCCACTGTACAACCCCGAACACGCTGCTTTCAGGGTGCTTACCTTCCATAGCATGACCTTTCAAGCAAATATATCACTTCAAACTTTGGAATTCAGCGAGGTAGAATTAAAATCATTGACCTTTCATTCTCCTTTCCTCTTAGTCCACCTCCCTCTCATATGCTTTCCCTTTAATAACCAAGAAGCACATCTGCAGTTTTTGCTGTAAACACTGCAAAAAGCATTAAGGTTTTTAAGGTAACCTTGGCAAAATCCAAATTAGAAAACATACTGCAGTGATTCACATTTAACCTCCAAGTTATTTCACAGCATAGCTGACAGCTTGCATTCTTCAGAACTTTGTATTATTTGCTTTTTTTCTTTCCCTCTGTCTCTGCAAACAACAGGACAAAGAAAAAAACAAACCCCCAGAAAAGCATAGGAATTTTTTCTCCATTAGGGGCCTGATATGTAAAATACACATGAAGAACCAGTTCCTTTTCCGGTCACTGAACTAAAAAGAGATACATTTCTTGCAAGATTAGAATAATTGTCAAATCAACAACAACAAAAGAAGCCTGGGTTCTTTTAGAAAAAGTTGTGTAGCTTATTACTTGATGATTTAGATCTTCAGCTTCCTCCCCTCTAGTCAGGGCCACTCAGCCAAGAAAAAACCTTCTCTGTTCAAGTCATCAAGGTACTGTCATCATTTCCTACTCCTGCTAGTTCTATCACCTTGGATCACCCTGCAGAGAAGAAGGGAGACAAAATCAGTTTGGGGAGCAGGGCGGGCAAGGTACTCCACAGCAGCACAGAGGCAGTCATTCGGGATGGAAGGCATCTGCTCAGGCTCACTGAGAGACCAAAAGAAAGAGAAAGATGCTGCAAAGGCAAGAGGTGGGGTTCTGTTTTTCTCAGAAACGTGCTGCACTGTAGGACTGTGCCTTTTATTTTTGGCACAAATTGCTGTAGCAAATTATATAGCTTATCAGATGTGGTTTGTTAGGCTCAGTAAAGAAACCACTGCAAGGACTTGTTTTCCTTGTTGTCTGCACCCGATTATGAGATCGGCACAAATCAGATTCCTGATGTTGCACGGGAACAAGGTTGAAACTCCGTGGGCCTTGTTTTTCCTGTAACCAAATTAAGCGTGATTGGGTTACAAACCAATTCAGCTCAGTTGGGTTGATTCCCTCTCTGACTGTACACAAAAAGTAGTCTGCCTGTTCACCTCAATGCTCAGAGATTTACTGGTGGATAGGAAGCTACGTGCTATTTTCAGTCATTGCACAAGCTCACACAGCTCCTCTTCAAACAGCTGAGAGGGAGTGACGTGCCCTCGCTCCAGAGTTACATTTGGTCACTTAGTTAAGTGTGAGAACCCACAGACTGCAGGATCAAATCCTGCAAGCCCCTGTTTTCTTCTCAAGAGCCCAGACCAGCCCTAAAGGGTGTAAACATGAATTACAGGAGGTGCAGGAGGGATTTCAGAGTACATTACTAAACAGGGTTTAGCTACAGCAAGTAGGGAGCAAATACACATTTTATTCAGTTCTCCTGGCTACTGGAAAAATAACCTTAAAGTAAAGGGGTGGGAAGCAAGGAAATTGACACCACCACTTAAATCCACTTGCATCTAGAGCATCTAGAGCCACTTGCCTGTCCCACATCACTAAGGTGCTGTCACCACTGAAACCTGTTTGCCCCCATGCCGGTGGTCCCTGATGAGCAGATCTACTCAGCAGTGAATGGCTGGTGCCAAAGGTAGAAAGGAACAAGAGGGAGAAGATAGGCCAAATAAAAATTCCTCAGCCACCCATCTGTTTTCAGGGGAAGAGAGAAAATATTTCATTTTCTACCTGTAAAGAAAAATGGATTCATGTCACATCCTTCTTTGATTATCCCCAGCATTATGCAATTCAATAGATTTGCTGTCTTGATTAGACAGGCAGAATAGAATTTTAATTGTGAGGCTCTGGAAGGCAAAATGGAGAGATTTGTATAAAAAAACTGGGAGGCAGTATTGGAAGGCTGAGCTTTTTATAGTCAGTCTTTCTGCTTCATTTGACCATCTGCCTTTACTTGTGCTCTGCTGCTTGGGGTTGAGAAGTTGCTGGCTTTAAAAATGAGCCACAAAGTTTAACCAGATAAATAAACGTGTACAAGATCTCTACCTACTAGAAGAACAGCCTTCAGCATTCCAGCTACATATGCTGACAAAAAGAATGTTTTAATTTTAGCGTTGTTTTCACTGTTTATCAAACAGAAATTATGCATGTAGTTGCTTGCACAAGTCACAGTTAAAAGAAAGTCCCTTTCATTAAGGCCTGAGAAATGCAGATTGATAACACTATTTTACTAAGGGGCAAACAGAGAAATTATTATTTATTTTTTTAGATGTATGCTTATAAGGTATATTGGTAGGAAGAGGAGTTGGCTGGCCTAGGCTAGTGTTTGCAGGTCAGGGAGAAGGTAGGAGTGTCTGAGTCAGAAGCCAATATGCTAATTTAAGGAATCTGGGACTTCGTTCATGTCAGAAATCAGAGCTGCACTCAGTCCAAGGACAGGTGAAAGCAAACGTGGAGTTTCTGATACCTTAATTCTACATCAGTGATGAAATGTGCCAGTCATATTTGCTGGCTAGGCAGGTGGGCAGTAAAGCCAGAAATCTGGGTAGACAAAACAGTTTGAGTGGTATGTGGTAGTCTCCACTACAGGGATTCAACTCATTTTGGGACATTATTTGTAAACAGTGATTTTCAGAGGTATAATTTTCTCCCTGCCTTTTTAATCATAAAAACACTAGAGACAGAATACATCAGTTCCACAAGTTCATACATGGATTGTCCAGAACTCAAATACACAAATTCCAGCACAAATAATCCATACTGAGTTCTGTAGGGTACCTGATTTAACTCACTATGAGCAGGCTCTTAACTGTTCAGTGATGTGCTTTCTCTCTGTGAAAAAATTTAAAAGTATGTTGGGTTTGTTCCAACAGGAAAAACAATTGCAACCATAAGCAGTTTCAAAGGGCTGGGAACAGGTTCCCTGTCCAGATCCAAGCTTCTTCATAACTGAAATTAATATGAAAATGTTTGAAATACACTGTTGCTACTAGACAAGCATTTATATTGCTGCCTTGGAGTGTCAGTATTTTGTTCTTTCCTATAAAAGGGGCCTAGAGGTCCTAGTGTCCAGTTAGTCTAAACATCTAACAACTCTGGAAGTTTAAAGTTTCTGAACTGACAAATTATGCTGGAACTTTCCTAAGACTATTCAACATATGGAGATTTCATGGAGATTTCAGGAATTTCTACCTTCTTGATGGAAATATTTGCGTACAACACCCTGTTACCTCTCTTTGCTGTGGTCCTGGCAGTACAGCTGAGACTGCCTAGCACTCAAGCACTGTCCAGTAACACCCTTGTTTCAGCTACCATTTCACCCCACTTCTGCAGTGACCTCTGGAGAAAGGCTTGCTTGGTTTTCACACAAACTCTGCTCGGTGTCATTTCTGCATCTGCACAGGAGGTGCAGCCTCTATCTGTAATGTCACTGTTTCTACACCATTTTTCACTTTCATAGGTTTGGAGCTATGCAGACTCTTGTGAGGGATGAAAAACCTGCACCATCACCTACTGTTAGGTGGAAACAGGAAGAGTTTAGTTTTTTTACAGAGGTCAGCTTATCCATCACAGTTTACCTACAATGTTTTTCCTTATCTCAAGGAATAAATTGTTCGTTCAAGGACTGTGGTCATACTTCACATGGAGTTTTCTTCAGCCCTTGAAGGAGTGTTACAGTAAGAAGGGAGAAAGCAAACTTACAGCAAAAAAAGTAAAGAAGTAGCTACAGAAATGAAACTACACCACCTTTAAACCTTGCCAGAAAAATTGTAAATCTCATTTTAAGGCAGGCATAACAGACAATTAGGGACTGACTCAAGGAAATACTTATGATGTGCCCTTATACAGCAAAGCACTTAGTATCTGATAATATTCAGTCTTGCCTTTCACCTCAGCATTTATTTATACACTTTGCTAAGCCTGATTCTGAACAAGAAAAGCTCGTCTGAATTTAAGACACTTTACTGAGAAGATCAAGATAATATTTCAACTGATTAACCAGAGTTAAGGGCTTCTCCTTCTCAGAGATATGAAGGGCATCTTGATACAACTGAATTCAACCAAAACTGCAAATGCTTGCTGCCATCTCTGGAAAATGGTACCTTTTCTTAGGGATCTCAAATGGAGCTTTCATGCCTGATGTCAGGCACCTGCATATGGAAATGTTATTGCTGTGTTAAACCCTAATCAGTTGCTATTGCTGCAGGGGTTAAGCAAGCGAGTTTGGAATTTGAACCTGCGCAAACAAAATCCCATGCACAGAGCAATGGCCATCTACAGCACCAAAGAAAATGTATGGTCCAGCTGTTCCATGGCCTCTCCTTTCTGTGCATCACAGAATCAGTACTGCTGTGCTTAATGATAACACATTTATCAAACTACACAGAAATACATGTTAATTTTAAAATGTATCAAGTGTAAAAGAGAGAGAAAAGGAGAAAAGCATTGCTGCAACCTTCTGTTTGTGGACTTTCCGAATTTCTATTCTAAACACGAGTCTAACATCATTCATGGAAATACCAGCTCAGCACTGTTGAACAGCAGTCTGTTTCTTTATATTTACTTTGCCCCCTCATATTTTCTTCCATTAAAGTTTTGCAATGTACACAAACAAACTGCAATGAGAAAAAAAAAAGACAAAAATGGAACACATAAAAAAGGCAAGCAATAGAAACGACCTTTGCCACTCCTTTGACAGTATTTTGCACATTTCCCTGCTAGTGGCTAAGATTTTTTTTTTTTACACTTTCAGGCAATAGTAGATGATAACATGAATAAAATTGTATGGAGTCTCATGAATTTAACAGAAACATTTTAGAGGCAATAATTGCTCTTTCCAGAGTGTACTTTAATTTAGAAATGGAATTCTTCCTGTGATTTATGTAGCAGTATATTTTATACCATGTAAGGTATGCTTTTGAAACTGCCTCCTCACAAACACACCTATTTGAAATGTTTGCCTTCATACACACACTCACACAAATATACAAATCCATAGACAGAATGCACGTACATAAAATGTGGCTAAATCTAGATATGAAGGCAGGTATTTGTGTTTGTACAAATGCAGAAATTTCAAATTATTCTATCCCTAATTAGATCATATTTTGGTATATTGCAGAGCTGCAATAAATTATAAGCAAAAGATGACAGTCAATGCTTTCCAGGAGCAGAGGTCAGTGGCAAATTTTTGGGTCTTTTTGAAATCACCACAAACTTCTGATTAGCAGAAATAATCAGATGCTGATTGCTTTGTGGTTTCTCTCCTTTTCAATACATGCCTAAGCAGAAGATACTCTGCGTGTAATGAAATGCTAAGGAGACAGAAACATGGCATCTACTTGTCTTCAAGACTGTCTTCACCTGCCACGAAGAGGGTAGCAGCCCATTGTATTAGTTATAGTACAGATTGCAACAAATGGATTTATGCAGTTGATGGGCCCATTCTTTCCATCTGCCAGAACACTTTCTCTGCCTGCTATGCATGGTGCAGGCAGCACTGTGTGTTTGCTGCTGCTCTCCACCAAAGTAACCATGTGAACATGCTAATGCCAGTGACCCAGTCACATTCTGCTGTGGCTGGCTTAGTAACCTGGGGACTAGAAGCCAGGAATTTTTTCCTTTTTTTCTTCCACTTGCTGGCTTTCCCTTTTTCCTATCCCACAAATTTAACCAAGATTTCACAAATTTTCCCACTCTGCAGCAAAAGGAAACCAGCCTTGTGTAAATTTTTCCACATGCAAGTGAGTCTGGCCCATTGCACCCTAGCCTTCAGATGGGGCAGTCAGCCAGGACATAATACTTCGTGTATCCAAGTCCCTGGATGGCCATTTCCCCAGCTGCTAAATTACAACCAGAAGACCCAAGCCTAAAGGACACTGTAGTCCCTCATACTGGAGAACAGCAACACCAGATTGCGATTGTCCCTCGAGCAGCCTTAGGACCCTGGCATCCCACATCCCTCATAAGCTCGTTGACTAGTGGGCTAATGATCTAGCTTGAGACCTTTCCTCCACTGCAAAGATATTTAATTAGTAACAAGAGGTGGAGTAGTTGGAATGGGGGGGCAGAAGACAAAGAGCAGCAGAGTAGCCCAGTGCTCCAGACACACTCCTTACTTCATTTTCAGGAAGACAGGGAAGTAAACTCGTGTCTGCTGTATCTAAGTGAGCTATGGAGACAGCTTTCTTTAACCTAAGAATCAATTCTGTTAGCCTTTTTCACATTCACTATTCTTTCAAAAAATATTCCCATTTAAGTTGGATACCTGTAGAAGAAGTAACTGTTTAGCATGAGAATGATGGGCCAAGGCCCCCTACAACCTAGGCATAAAGGACTGGGGCTTTTTCATTTCTTTTTTCTCCTCCATGTGTCCTTCTGTGAGTCCCTCCCTGGAAATGGAAATGGTGTATTGTAATGCAGATTTCCTGCAGAAGCTCACAGATCACTCTCTGCAGGGATTTCACTCTTCAGCTGAAATACTTTTCAGCCATGGTATTGTTCATTTATTCAACAGCTTTATTTTTAAACATGGAATACTATAATTGTGCATTACTAATTCCTTTTAAAAGCATTATAGTGTTTATTTTTTGATTGAGGCTTGAGGGCTCAAGATCATTTAGCTGAGTTTTGTTGGTGTCTTTTTTATTCCATTATTTATGAATTTAAAATACACTATGAAAGGATTAAAAGTAAAGAAAAAGACCTCAAAACCCCACAAGTCTTGTTTTCCTTACTTCAATCCCAGCACCCAGTCTCTTTTCTCTTTCATGCTTTCCGTAGAGAACCATTTTCTTTAATGTAATCACTGGCTGATTGACTCTTGCCTCTGTTTTCACTTTGCTCCTATTTTTGGAGGTCACAGAAACAGCAAAGGTTTCATTTAACTTCTCATTAGAGACCACACTTCGGCCCCAAAGCACTCATGAGCCCAGAGTCAGGCAGAGAAACACCATCCACCTCAGCCCAGAGCCGAGGTGTAAGACTACAAGTGGGAAGTGGGAAAAACCCTTGGTCCTGCCCTGAATTCACCCCTGGGAGCAGCTCCGGTCTCTACCCTAGTGCCAAAGTGACCGGCAGATGGGTCATCTTCAGCAATGCATTGGCATCTCCCTCACAATGGTTTCAAAAAAGTCAGACAAATCAAAAGGAGCAATATGATGTTGAAGAGCCTCTCTGTGCCCAGCAGGTAAAGGAAAGATCTCTGCCCTAATATCACTAGTGCAGCTGGTACTGAGGAAAGATTTTCTGGGCAGATATTTGAGCTTTTGTTGTGCAGCTGCTTCAGAGAGATTAATCCAGTTTTTGTGGAGAAAGGGGAAGACTGACCCACAGAAAGCCAGATCCCTGTGGAGGAGGGAGGGGGGAAGGGTGGTATTCACTAGCTTCTCCCACCGCTGCAGACAAACTTTTGGTCTGAGCCTACTCATCATCTTTCAGAATCACAGAATTGTTAGGGTTGGAAGGGACCTCTGGAGATCATCTCCCATACAAGCTGTATGCCTTACCTGTGGTAACACTTCACCAGTGGGAGAATACATTTGTCCAGGGCCTGTTCTAACTGTGGCAATCCACGGTAGACCCTGGAGAAACAGTGCCGTCTTCATAGTTCAAGCTTGCTGAGGATGGCTCAGGGGATCTAAAGAAAATAAGCCGTGAACTACACAACTTGGTGATCAGATATTAATTTTTTCAAAAAGAAACAGGAAGGTTTGTCCTTGCAATGATGACTACAGCACACAAACTCTGCAGTCTGGCACATGGAAAAATCCTGAAGCATTAAACTGATGTTCAAGAAATTGTTTGCACCACACTGAGGAGAGCGAAGTTTGAGACTTGTAGAAATTAATAGGTCTCAAACATGCTTAACTAGGGAAGACTTCATCCCACTGAAAGCAAAGCATGGGATTAGGAATTTTGCTTTATCTGAGCCTCCAAAAACCTGAGTTGTATTGTTGGTCCGGAACTAATGACCATGTGTATGTTTTTTTTAATCTCCTAAGTAAAAAATATCGCAAATTGAAAGGACTATTTAGACTTTGGTTAAAGAACCCCTAACAGAAATATTTGCTATGGGCTAATAACAGTTATCTCTATACACTGATCTCTGCCTTAATTTATCTTTATACACTGAGCTCTGCCTTAAAATGTGCATGGGCAGTTTCCATTGATGCATGTAAACATAAATTATTTAATAAAGAATAATTGATTTAGAATTGTAAAAAATCAGCAGCCTTGCAGAGAAAAGGGACAGCAGTAGACAGATACATTTTAAGTACTAATGACTCTGCCTTATGAGAGTAGCTCTACCCAGTGTATAATGCATGAGTGGTAAAATAGGTCAAACCCTGGAAGCATCCACATCTTTGAAATCATTACGAATACAATGGTTTTACTGCATCAACAATTGCATAAGAGCTCCTAAGCAAAGGCGCATGTGGAATGCAAAACATAATGAAAATCCTTGCTCTTGTGTTGCAGATTAGAGAGCTACTACAGATTTTGGATCCTTTCCCAATTTTAATACAGTTACTTTCCTGTGGCCAGTGCTTCTACATTTTCATTTTTGTGTGTGACAGGAATTTGCTCCTTTGTCCTTTTTGTACAGTTAATAAGATTTCAGCTGTTTGTGGTACACAAAATTTGGTATACTAGCAATGATAGTCATTTTTATTCAAAGAAAAGTTTGGCCATCCAGTTTGTATTCTGCTGGAGCTCACAGGGACGGGGGGAGGGCTTCATCCCATGACATCCCATCCCCCACAAACAGGGGAAGCTAGTTCACTGCCTACCTACCACTGCAGCTAAAGTTATGTCAGTGCCAGGTAATGAAAAGGCTTTGTTACTTAACAGGCAAATAATAGAGAGCCTTTGTGCAGGGATAATTACAGTGGTTTGGATATTCCTGGATTAACTCTTGGGATGAACGTTCATCTCAGTAAATCACTGAGATTTACTAATATACATTAGCACCATGTCTCTCTCTATTTTATACTCTGTTCATCTTGGTCATACTACTCACAGCTTCAGCTGGGGCTGATTACGAAGTATGGGCTTTGATGCCCTTTGCCCATCCTTGCTGTACGACTGTAACATAACAATCAGATCTGCCTGCATTTCACCTTCCATCAGTCTGTCTTCTGATAAAGCAGCAATAAGGTTGCAGAGCTTGCTGGCTGCTGGGAAGAGCAACAGGCAAATATTTGCACAGCATTTCAAAGAAGCAGGACCTGACTCATTGCGGCATTACTTCAGTTTTGACATCAGTATTAACCACTAAAATGCGTGTAACTATCATCTGAAAAAAAAACCATCTGAGAAGCAAGCCCATAGAGGACTATGTGCGATTGCTACTCTCCTTGCACTATTTCTTACCTGTCACTTCTGTCACTTTTGCTGAGTTACCATTTGTTTGAGCCAGTTCACCATACAAGTCCATGTGGAGTTTCTGAGAACAAAGGCATTGATGGGTACTGGAGATGCCTGGACAGAGGAGCAGGAATCACCTTTGCCTGGACCTCTGGCTAGAGTGAAAACACTCCTGGTCAAAGACTGGTTTCAATGGAAAGAAGAAAAGTGCTGAAATCATACAAGGAGCCCTAATTACTGACCACAGATATGTGCTTCACGTCATGCCTTCATAATTTATGTCTGCGAAAATCAGCAAAAGCCCAACACTTGGCTGTAAATGCAGCCCCTTATTTCTTAGGGTGACCCATAGATACAGGCAGTGACATTTTTCCCAGTACTGTTACCCTGGACTTGAGGTCTTACTGAACAGTTTTTGATGAAAATTAGGAGGTACAAGGTCAAAATATTTATCTTATACTTACAAGCAGTATTATTTAAAGTAAATTAGGCAACCTGACAGCCGTTTTTAGTCAGAGGGCTACAAAATAGCCCTCTTTGAAGAAAAAGTAAGACAAAAAAGTTTATAGAGGAAAATGAAAAGTGGGAAAGTACTGATATTATTATGGAATAAGAGTGCTACAAAATTGCAGTGAAAATTGGAAATCCATAATTTTATTGCCAAACCTGGTTTTGCCTACAATAATAGTCATGAACAGTGGAGATGGAAAAAAAAGACCCATTAGGTCATTTTTCCTGTCTTCTTGTTAATTAAGAGTGTCTCCTTGCAAGGATTTTGACTGTTTTGTTCATTTTAAAAATAACTAAAGCAATGAGGGTTCAACTCGTTCCCTTGGGAGACCATTCAGCAGACTAACAGACCTCACTGCTATGAAATTTTTCCTCATTATCAGCATGGATTTTTCTTTGTTCACTTTCATCCCCTTATTTCTAGTTATACTTGGTTGGACTATTTCTGTATTACATCAAATTCCATCATTTCATTTCACATACATATTTCTCTCCCAAGGCAGATACTGGGCTAAATCTGAGCTCCAGTGGAGAAACTGGATGTAAACTCAGAGTAGAGATTGGCTATAATAGGTCCTATTTTTACTACATATTGAGCACACAAAGAGAATTGCCTTTAAATTCTGAGTGGAAATCTGAAAATCAATTTTTTTTCTTCGGGGATTCTTTTTTTTTTTTTTCCCAAGTATATGGCTGCCTGTTTCTCAAATCCACTTAAGCACTTAAAAAGCAGCTTACAGACACCAGATTCTCCCCCTCCAAGAAAACTGAACTGACATGCTGGTGCTGCAAATCACATAGTAGTTCCCATTTAAAGGGAAGGAATGTCTTTTATTTACTACAGGACCAGTACCAGGCATATCTTTGCTCAAATAGTTAGCTAAGGGTGAATGTGTTCTCCGCAAAAGGTCACAACAGGGTATGTACCACTTAAGTCTCAATTATGCTCTATTTATACCTCCCTATGAAACTTTCCCTAATTGGGAAATTCTGAGAATTTTTCTCTATTTAGCTATATTTTGTATATTTCATTCTCTCTGGGAGAAGGCATTTGTAGAAGAGCCAATTAAATATTATCTATGATGATGTGAAGTAGACAGTGTAGCAAGAGAAGACTGTGTAGGCACTTAAATAATATTGTTAACCCATACTATGCATGTTGCCCCTCTTTATTTTCACCCATTCTCAGGTATCTAACTCCTTTAACATTCAATCGCCTGTAAAGAAAATGAAAGCTTTATTGAAAAATGTTTTTCTTTTACCTCAGGAAACAGTGAGGAAAACACATGAATAAAAATACAAGTTTCCCAGCCAGTGTTAAGCAGGGAGAATGGGCAAACAAACTGCCAGCAAACAAATGAATTATCACATTTCAGAAGCTTAATATTAACTTTAAATTGAGCTAATGAAATTATAAATATGTTTCCTGCTGTTTCTCTGAGAGATTTATCCTTTTCTTTGAAACACATTCTCCATAAAAGGATATTGGTCTCGCCATGTCACCTTCTTTCAAGCTGACAACTATTCTCAAGAGGAAAAAATAAAAAATAAGACAAAATATTCATGCCTGTAGCCAGAATCCTAAACCTGTGGCCAGGTACCCTAAAGAGAAACTAAAATGTATGCAGAAGATCCAATCACAGAATCATAGAATAGTTTGGGTAGGAAGGAACCTTAAAGACCATCTAGTTCAAATCCCCCGCCATGGGCAGGAGCACCTTCCACTAGATCAGGTTGTTCACAGCCCATCCAACCTGGCCTTGAACACTTGCAGAGATGGGGCACCCGCTGCTTCTCTGGGCAACCTGTTCCAATGCCTCACTATCCTCTGAGTGAAGAATTTCTTTCTAACATCTAATCTAAATCTCTCCTCTTTTAGTTTAAAACTGTTTCCCCTTGCCCTGTCTTTATATCTGCCTGTGTAAAAAGTCATTCTCCCTCTACTTTACAAGTCCCCTTTAAGTACTGGAAGGCTGCAATGAGGTCTCCCCAGAGCCTTGTGCAACGCTTCTGGTTAGAAAGCCATTGTTTTTTCTGTTTTGCTAACTTTCAGAGGGGGATAACTGTCAAAATACTTTTCTAGATCCTTGCTTCCTGTTTCTGGCTAACTCCTCCCTTCTTTTATGTTTTGCAGTTCATATAAATGAAACACTGATTGGTAAACTACAAGTCCTTGTGAAAATAAGGACTGTCCTTTCTGAAAATAAATTCATTCTGCTCAACTTTGCCTACATTCTGGGCTGAAAGAAGCCTCTGGGTCTAGTCAGCTGCATGGCAGTGAAAAGAATGCCTGGATTACAGGTGGTAAAAAATCAAAGTGAAAATAAAGACATGGTTAAAACTACGTTAAAGCACAAAAGGTATATCAAGAGAGAAAAAGCCCAATGCATTCTGGAGAATGATACAGTGCACCTGTGAATTTCTTAGGCTTGCTGTGTACAGGGCAGACCCTCAAAATTAGCTAGTGTGAAAAATGTTCTTGTGGTTTCATTTCCTCTGCAGGGTTTTGGGTTAGGGTTTTGTCTTGTGGTTTTGCCTTTTGAGGGTATTTGTTGTTTTTTCCCTCTTTAAGCAATGAAAAATGCAAGGGAAAGAATTTTACTGGTTCAAGCCCTCAAAGAGCAGGTTTACTATCCTCCATACACATTCTCACCCTGTGTTTGTCACCATTTCCTAGCTCTGTCTATTACTGCACAAATCAATCTGCTTTATCATTCTCTCCTGAGAGCATGGTGCACAGTCTGGGATCTGTTTTAGAATATGGTTAAGTATTATATAATACATTCATGTTTTATCAGTTTATTTTTAAAAAAGCAATTTCAGGGAACTGACGGTGGTAAAATTCACAGTAGTCTTTAGGTCCTCTAGATACACCCTCTACAGTTCTGGGCTACAGAGAAGGAAAGCTCTGTCACTCATTAACTTAGTGCTTGATGTCCTAAACAACAGTGTGAGCCAGAAGTGCCTGCAAGGGTTGCTCTCAATGTAAAGCACTCCATTCCTCAAGGACCAAATGACGTGCAGCACTTTTTCCAGAGAAGGGACTCAGGAAAAAAAAAGCCCAGATGCTGCATCTCAGACTGTGATGAAGTTTTACCTTTCTCCTACTCTTGTGTGACTGAGAGTAGGGAGCTTTAGAGTGTATTCTTAGAGACTTGTTTTCCCTGGTACTCGGACGTTCCCAGTATTCCTTTGGACCTTTTAGGAATCCTTAACATCAAAAGATATGTATTGGTTGAGACTGCTGACACTGGAAAATGCAGGAGGGCTCCCTGGGACCATGATTCTCTCCAGCCTGAAGCACAGAAAACTTAGGTGACTTCCTAGATGTCAGGGAGATTATTTTGAAACTGTATGAAACAAATCATTCCACAAAATAATTTCCACAGTCAAAAGTTGGTGATATTAGTCCATAAATCAAACTTACATTGCATTCAGTCCCTCTACTCCGCTTTTCTCCTTGAAGACGTGCAAGCAAACCCATGTTTCCTTACTCCGAACAGTAAATACCAGCCATTGCCTCCTAAATCAGTTGAGATGTCTGCTTGGTTGCAGTTGTACCAGCGGATGAAAGTGAAGTTGTTATGATCATCAGATCCTTACATTCTGAAAGTACAGTCAAGTCAAATATTTAGATTTGCTTCTGGTAAGCACTAATGTTTTCGAGAAGTCCCACAGATAGGCTTGGCAGTCTTCCTTTCACTCCAGAAAGGATTTTATGTCATCAGTTACACCCTAAAACGCAGAGGCTCACAGGAGCAATGCAAATTGACCTTCACAATAATGTTGCTGACGTAAAGCAGCAGTATATATAGATTTATATAATGTCTTGACCAAATCTATACCAGTACTGCTGTAGTTTCAGCTTTTCAAAAGTAGATTAAGACAGTAACAACAAAAAAAAATTAAGTTCATAAAACACTACAGTATGTTCTTAGCAAGATTCTAACAAAATCTGGGGAAATACCAAAGCGATCAGTCTATTTTATTTTATTTTATTTTATTTTATTTTAGGACAAACTAGCAGGTTCAGTGGCTTGAATTTACTGTAAGAAAGTCTTGTCTTACTAACTATCTGACCAGCCCTTCTTCCCAACATTGCTCACTGTAGGGCAGCTCCAGCAAAAGTACCTGTAGTTCCCAGTGCAAACTAGTAGAGGCAAGTTCACAGCAGGTTCCTGGACACTGTTTTGTCTAAAGCTACTCAGCCATTCCATGCAGCAAATCAGCTACTATCTTAGAACTCCTGCTTTTGCTGTGACCAGAGGGGCTGCACTGCTGTTGGCAATGGGGAGGGATAGGGACAATTTTCAGGAAAAAGAAAAAAAGAAAGAAAAAAATAGGAAAATCTTTAAGAAGGCAAGGGCATGGAAGCGACGGCTCAAACCAAGCAGCTCCAAAGTGCTATTACTAATTTCAGAATCCTCTAAAAGTGTGAATAAAAGCATGAATTCAAATTAATCAATTGTCTTTTAAAGTCGCTGAGGTGGCACTCTGACTACTACCTGTGCTTTTAGAGTGCATCTCAAATGTGTCATTCAGGCTTCTGAAGACAAGAAAGAGACGAATGAATCACCTTGTTACAAATTAATCAACCTGGGATTAGAGCTAAAAATTTCAAAAGCACCTTAAAATGACTTAGAAATCTAATTCCCATTTTCAGAATTGACTTAGGCAGTTACATCCTGACTCTAGTCAAAAGTCAATGGGATGATAACTCCTAAATCACTCTAATACATCCAGAAATGTTACCTACTTCTATATGTAACACAACACCAAGCACCTCCCTAGTCCTGTTTGCCCTTCAGTGGGCATCCCAGGCTTTTGCTTTTTCATCCTTGATTTCAGTCCACATTTACCATATGTTGTGCCTTCATTTTCATTAAACATTTTGAAAGATGGAGGTCTCAAACAGTGAGCTACTCATTCATTCATCTTTCCACACAGAAACCTAGCACCAGTAAAACACCAATTTCAGACATTATTTTTAACTAATGAGGAAGCAATATTTTTCCCATCATTGACAGCAAAAATCCATCCACTTGTTTGTACGTTTTGCAAGATGATACAGCATGTACTACTGTCACATCTCAGACTAAGAATATACTTTGGTCTTCTTCCAGTTACATGCCCTTTTCATAAGTTGATGGGCAATCATAGGATGGACAGTTTCATTTGAGTCCTAAGGAAATAAAGCAATAGTTGCACTATCTGGATGGTACTGCTCTTTCACTGACAGATTATGATAAAGTCCCTTTTTTCCCTTGGGGCATTGGAAATATATTTTTATTTCTCCATCTCTGTCCCCTTCCACTCTGTGTCAGTCTTGTCCATTGTATCTGCAACATTATGTTGGGAGCACTTCTATCACAAATGTCTGATTCCACTATGGCACAAGCTATAAAAAATAGACTAAGAAATATGCTTGTCTAGATTACACCTCTTCAGAGGTGTATACAAACATAATATCTTGCTCTCCGGTACTAAAGAGATGAACTTGCCAATGCTAGTGAATGACCAGTTAGAAAAAGGAATTAAGATAAGGAAGGGAGGTGGTGAACAAAAGCAAAAATCACATTCAGATCCGAAGGAAAACGATATTCACAGTAAGTCAGCAGTCACCCTGGCTTTCAGCTCTTTTTATGATTTCTCTTCCCCACCCCCACTCACCTCCTGCTTTTTTTATTGCTTACTTTTTAGTTCTTTTGCCCAAGACTCTATATTTTTCACTCTTTTGTCATCTTCCCTAGACAAAAGCACATGACTTGGGGAAAAGGATCAGGGAAAGGGAAATTCCTATCCTGACATTTATTTCTTCAATGACCTTGACAAAGTCACCTAATTTATTGTTTCCCTTACTGTAACAAAATGGGCAGGAATGAAAATGAAGTCTTCTTCTGACAGTCACAACTGCTTTGTGATCCAGCCCTGTCGTCTGAGTCCACTCTGAAACCCCAGACTGAGTTAGCACAGATTCAAGCTGTAATTGTTATCAGTAATGCCTTGCCTCTCCCCTAGCCACACTTTCTATGGCAGTCAATACCTGTTCAGCAGCCGGTCATGGTGGGAGAATAGCAATCACCAGAATAAATGCTATGCCCTTTCTCCCAAGCCTGTTGCATCTCAATAAACTTCGCAGCGTCTCCAGCAAAGGGGGAATTCAAAAGGGTGGTCCCAAATCAGGACTCTGAAGGGCTTTGCATTCAGAATAAGACACTATGGGAGTATCATGATGACAGCTGCACTTACATCACTGAAAATAATTATTCTGATCCATGAACACAAGCTAAGCCGTAAGAATGGTCTTGTAAGCAAGGTCTGTTTTAATAGAAACATAAGTATTATGCATTACAGTCTATTATAAATTGGTTGTAATTTTCTCCTGACACTCTGTGAATTAAACTAGTTAGGATACAAAAAAAAAAATAACAAATGCCACAAAGCAGAAAGCAAGCTCAGTGTCTGAAGGTTAATGATTGCTCATGAAAGCTACAGAAATAAATTATCTGCCTAGGGACACTGTCACATGATCGGCACAAAAGCTGCAACAGCCGAAAATGTTTATGTAGAGAAAAAAACACTGTCAGCATCACAGTGCCCTTCCCCCACCGCCAGAGCGGAGTCCCGAGCCAAACAGCTGCTCCTGACTGCTTACATTAAACTAATTTGTGCTGCAACATTGCAGCTGCTTAATTTTTAGACTGAACTTTATCACCAAGAAGTGTTACAATAACAAGTGATCCAGCCCTATCTCTGAAGAAATAGCAAGTTCCTCAACAACAAAGGCAGCTTAAGGTGCCGAAATTCAAGAAAGAAGAAGACAATGACCAAAACGGTATTTTAAATCTTAATGACCCACTCTTGCTTTTACTGGGAAAGGGCTTAAAAGCTGGGTTTGCTTCCAGATTAATTGGGGGAGTCAGACTATGCCCCTAAGCGGACAGGTGTTGTCCCACCCCAGCATCGAGGGACAGTGACATGAGACCCATGGCATAGGCTTATGGAGCAGCAAGGTGGAAGCCAGGCGAGGTACTGGGGCTTCAGAGGGTCACCCACCCACCCCAGCCCAGGAGCTGGCCTCCCCTAAACCTGGTGTTGTGAGATTGCACTGCAGAGCCCCATCACTTGCACCCCCTTCCCTGCAGCTTTGCCCCTTCTCTTCTCCACTCTTCCACTGGTTTGGGGTTTGGTGTCCTGGAGCCCTTCCTGCCCATCTTTCCGGCCACAGATTCACTGGTGACTCCTTAAAACACTTATTGCACTCAACACGTAAAAAGAAGAAGTTTAAAAAGAAAGGGGAAAAAGCTCTAGCTCATTCATATCCCAACAGCCTGAAAGCCCTGACCTCCCCCTCACCCCTCCCGCTGCCTCCCCCCACCCCAATCCGAAAAAATACGTCCTAAGGCACTGGCACCAAAGGAAAAGTTTACAAAGGGANCCTAAGGCACTGGCACCAGAGGAAGTGTTTACAGAGAGTGGTGCGCCTTGGGTAACGCAAGTGCTGCTCTTACAAAATGTCACATGTTGTTCCTCCCCTTTTCCTCTGAATTATTTTCCTCTGTTAACATGCAGGGCTTCGTCTTTTGCTGAAACAGACACTGACCTGAACTGGTGGTGATTCCTGCCAAATATGCAGGCACTGTTTTGCTACATTTTGGAATTCGGCGAAGTCCATGTGTCAGGCATTTGCTTGTGCTCAGGAAACGCCAGTGCTCAGACCAAAGGCCTCCCCACCCCCTCCCACCCCCAGTGCTTGGAATGCACAGAAACTTTCAGTTTTTAATTAGTTTTAATATGATTAATGTTTTTAGCTGCATATCTTGTTACGTCCAGTGTGCTTGTTAAAAAAATAAAAATTAAAAATAAAAAAAAAGGGAAAAGGACCACTTAAATGTACTGGTCTTAGTTATTAAGAAAAACAAATAGAGATGGGGAAAAGAAAACCCACAACCCACCGAGAGAGCAATTATACAGTTAAACAAAAAGCTGTAGTTGCTCACAGTGGTAACCAGCTTGCAGATAGACTGTTGTTTGCCTGTGTGCCTCTCTGTGCCAGGGGAGGAAGAGAGGCACAGGGAATTGGTAGTGCAAAAAAAGGGGTGCTCCAACACCACACACCACCTTTCCCAGCCTTCCAAAGACCAGCTAGAAGGAGGAGACGCTAAATGAAATGATGGCTCCTTTCTGTTCAATTGAACAGCATAAAATAAATGCAGAATCCCTTGGGGGGGGGGAGGGGTCTTTGGTTTTTATCAAAATAACAAGTCAGACTTTTACCCAACAGCAGGAGCTGATGGTATCTGGAGTCCATTTTATTGCACCCCAAATGTGTAAGAATAGGGGTGATTGGATGGACAGGCCCCAGGGGTTTCTGACTGCTATTCATGGAGCAAAGCTGCAAATAGAAAAAATATTTTAGGAAGAAAAAATTGGGGTAAAGGAAGGAATAGCAAAGTCCCTCGCACCCTTACCAGATCTTCCCCTCAAGCTTGGCCTTTAAACCTTTAAAACTTTATGGATATCTTAAAATAACACCTCCGAAGGAAAAATGCGAGGGATAAGACCCAGCTACAAAACTGGAACTCATCTGTACAATGCAGAAGAGCTGTGTGAGGGAATAATTGGAAGTGAGGCAAAGAAAAAAGAAGGAAAGACTGTTAAGGAGTGTTTGGATCAGGAGTTTTAGGGAAAACAGGGGTACTGGAAAAGGAGGCTACCTCAGGTCTAGAGGGTCTGTGACAGAATACAGAAGTATGAGAGAACAAAAGGAGGAACCAAAAGGAAGCAGCAGCACACTGAGAGGAATATAGGCAGAGATTTACTTATCAAATAGTACTCTCTTAAGTGAAGGAGCTTAAATATGCAATGGGAATAAACGCAAATATGGAGATTCAAGGACAGCTTGCAAAAAAATTGAATTTTCTCTCCCTGAAATTTCAGAGTCAAGAATATCTTTCCAGTTTTAAAAAAAACAAAAAGAACCCAGACAAACAAACAAACACCCCACATAAATCTGTGAAAAGTGGTCCTGTTTATAAAGCTCACAGTAAGCACAGCCTCCTTGTACTGTGCCAGGAGGGTGAGGAAAGGCAAGAAGTTCACCCCCTCCAGCCAGGTGGGCCCATGGGGTAGCTCTGCAGTTTCTTGCCCATGTCCGTGCCAGTGCATTATTCCAGTGAAAACGCTGGTGTACCCCTGTCACCCTCATTCTCTCCTAATACCTAGAAACATTCTCAGCCAAATCCAGGTGAAACTAAGCATGTGCCTACAAAGAGATTTGGTTTCACTGAATCAATATTTTCCGATATTCTTCAGGAAAATCCCAGTCCAGCATAATATTCATGAGAACAATGAATACTCAGTCAGGTCTACAGAGCCTGAGCACACATTCACACACTTGTGTGATTCACTTATGATTATCCTGACTGACCTCTAATTCATTCCTTTACCCTTCTTCCTCCAGATGCATATGCACACTGACAAACCATTTTCTTTTTAAATCAGTCGGCCAGGAGAAATGTTTCCTCCATCTGCAGAAACTCCTATACTCACCATCCAATAAATTTACCCAGCTGTCTTTGTAGAGTGACATGGCAAAATAGCACATTCAGTAAAAGCCATGTGAGAAATTAACTGTGTAAAAAAAATACCTTTATCAAGGATCTTTGACCTCTGAACATTAATCCTGCTCTCTGGGACTTATTTTAATATTTTAGGGTAATAAGAAGTTCCAAAAATCTTTGATTTTCTGCCTCCACAAATCACTTCTAAGGACAAAGGCAGACAACATATATATATACCAGAGAAATTGTGTATTAATAAAAATCATAACTTAGAGCCTGAAATTTTTCCAGCCTTGTAAAGTAGTAAAGGTAACTGAAAAGAGAAACCCTTTCTTTCCCAAGAGGTCCTTGTGATTGCATTTAGCTCTTAAAACTTCTTGAAATATCAAATTTCAAACTCACAATATTTTAAAGTTATTTTTTATGGCTGCCTCAAAGGCTTTGGATAGATATACAGGTGGAAAGTACCAGAGTTTACAAGCAGAAAATAAAACTTTTTTTCCAATTTTTTTAATATAACTGCTTTGAAAATATTTTTCTGTTGGCACAATACATGTATCATATTTCATATACAAAGTGCAAAAGTATAGGGTACTGTTCATAATAGCAAGAGATGACCCACTATATTTTAATCATTAATAATGTGGCTGTCCCAAATTCACACTGAAAAAACCACCTATCATGATATAACGTATTCTCTTTATGTATGTATACAAAAAATATACAACTGTACTCTTCACTGTCTAAAACTGATAATTATTTTTCCATTTAGATCCTGCACAAAATGTATCACATTTATTTTAATTTCTAGCAAGAATATATGGCTTCTTTTTCTAATCATAACGTAAGCTGAAACAGTTAATAAGGTAAGCATTAATTTGTATTTCAGAGCATTAATGCTCATAGTTACAATACTCACATGTATTGTTATAGCAACTCATTATTGGCATGTTTTATTTTAAAGACCAAATAAGAACTAATGTATATGAAGCACTTACACTGTAAACCTCTTGTTTTATACAGCACTGAATTTCAGCAATAAGTTTTGTGTTCAAGCTACTTCAAAATGTTTAGGGATAAGGAGGTATTAAGATTTTGACCAGCTCTTGGCTTTTGTTCTTTTTCTCTTGAAAGAAAAAAGTATTAAGGTATAAAATTCTCAACACCTAACCCTTTGAGTGAGATGAAGCCTTTCAGCCACAGCTGTCTCTCTAGCAGAAGCAGGTTTGCGTAATAGTAATAAATATTTCCTGGGTCATTTCTGCAACATACAACTTTGAAGGGAGAATGGCTCACATTCCTTGTTCCATCACTACCTCCCTACCTAAGGCAGGTCCATTCCCTGAGGCAGACCATATGGGACAATTGGAGGTCTAGCCAACCCATTCACATTGCAGTAAAGATGCTTAGGTCCAGATTCTTCCCACTGCATTTCTGCACTTCATCTAAGATCATTTTCACAAGCTCCAAAATTACTCAGCTCTTGTATCTGTCATCTATAGTCAATGGAGAAAGACAAATTGCTTCAATGTGCAACCCAGCCCACATAAACCAGACTTAAAATCCTTTTATATTTGCCCATATCTCTCCCTTGACTGCAGAGAGAATCCAAAAAAAACCTAAGCTCTGGTTTTTGGCAACTTAGTTAAGCACCTGAATTTACATAGATCTAATCTCTGCCTTTAAGAAAATTTCATTGGAAAGAAACCTTTGATGAAAAATGGAAATGAACTTTTATGAGAATGTTATTATGATTTTGGTCCTGTTATCCAGATCAGCTCTGATTAAAATAAAAAATTTCATCTTTAGTCAGAAGCTTTGAGATTTCAGCAACAAGATGTCATAGGACTTCCTTAAGAACCCACTTCAATAAATCAAGCAGCCATTATAAGCTGAGTTTTGAGAAGTCAAGGTATTGCTTGTTGGAGGAACATTTCCATGGACCACTCAGAAGGTAAAAAGGTGTTGCAAGGTGAAGATCTGAAATAAATAGGCCTGTTTGCCTTATCAGCAGGAAAAACACACACGAGGGGACATGTGCTGCAGCTTTTCTGACTAGCCAGAGCCAGGCAAGGTGTCTAACAAGCACCATCCACCAAGGACTATAATTTCTCCCTTCACCAATCACCTTATTTTATGCATATGTTGGAGTTGAGGAATTTCTAAACTGATTCTTAAAATACCCCTGTAGAAAGTGCACTGAAGTATAGCACCCAAAAATGTCCTCTGAGACCATGGAAGAAGGAAGAAAAAGCACCTCAGGGCAACCATTTTCACATTTGCTTTGTGCTAGGGTGGTTCAGCTGGGTGAACCATGTAAAGCTATGCCTGAAAGAATCTCTGTTGAGCACGCCATTTACCCATACTCTATCAATAACCTCCAGCTGCAAAATTGAAAATAAGACATGCTTGGACAGCTGGCAAGATTGTCAGAGTTGTGCCATCAATTCTGGAGCAACATGAGCCCCACATCATTACCTCTGCAGTTGACAAAATACCTCTTCCTAGCAGTCCTTCATGGAGCATTATTAACTGCCCAAGTAATGCAGTGAATCAGCAGTGGCTTTCACTAGTGGGAAAAGATAAAGGTCCAAACTGATGGTGCCCCCCAAATGGTCCCAATAAGCCCAGAAACCTCAGAGACAGCGAATGACCAAAACTGAAAGAGTGATGATACTGGATGTGATTTCTGAGATAGTTATATGTTAATTCCCCTTGCCATTCTGAATATAGTAATTGAAAATTACTAATTGCAGAGATGAACTGTCAGATATTTTCAAAGGGTTTTTTCATCACAGAAGACCGTAGTTTCTATAGAAAGACAGCCTGAGACACGTGAAAATTTCTTTGCTGAAGGGGACCTCTGATTCAAAAGGGAGGAGAAGATTCAAAATAGGGAAGGGGGATGTTTTAAGAAAGTCAAAGAATATTTCTCGTATATGTGAGATTTTAATCCCCTAAAATGTAATTTTAGAATAATTTCAGGACAGAAAACCTACTAAACCCCCCACTTTTTATATTTCTTAAATAAATGTCTACAATTTTGGGGGCATAATAAGGACGTGGAGCATAAACAACAAAGTGAACAAGAAAAACAGGAGATCTCTCTCCTTGTCTAAAAGTCCAGCAAATCACAATGAATCTTTAAAACAAAGAGTACAAGAAGAGGAAATTAACTTTCGAACAGTCTCACACTGAATCTAATCACTGTTGCAACTAGCTGTTAAGAAGAAAGGGATCACTAATTGCTTTTCACAGTTTTTTCTCCTAACATTTTTGACCAAAAGCTGAAGCTGATGCTCAAAATATTTCTGAGAACAACATCTAAAAAACCAAATGTTAAATCTTGAAAGGATCCCTTTTTATGCCTTATCATTTAAATTAGAAAGCACCTATATGTCCTAGGACTGTGATAAGACAAATCATATATTTAATTTTGTAAGTGTGTGAGGATTAGAGTAGGTTAGAAGTTACCTGGCAAAATGTCATTTTTTTTCAGAAATGTCGACTCATCAAAACTGGAGTTAAGCGACGTCAGTTTGGTTACAAAGAAAAGGAAATGTTGGCAACTCTCCCAACTCAAAGAACCTATAGCAAAAAAAATGCATGAAGATCTGATTCCATGTTTTGTTTTATTGTTAAAAAACTTTCTATTAGAGTTTTTAATTAGCATATATTACACAAAGTTCTTAAAATCAAAACTATACTGTCAGAACTTCCCTGCTATTGATTTTGGCACAAGCCCATTTACATTCAGGTCTGTCTAGTTCAATGTAATGTAGACATGTGACTTAAAAAGAGAATTTCAAAAAGAGGACAGTGCCTTTAGAAGACATAATTTGCAAAAACATGATGAACAGATCTGACCACAGACAATGTGAGAACCTCAGAAGAATTTAGAGAAGAGAAAGTGCTTTTCAACTTAGAAACATTCGCCTGAGTCTGAAGTCCCATTTTCCAGCCCTGTCCAATCCCTCACTTCCAGCCCCATTCTTCACCTATCTTGCTTGCACCTCCCCTTAATATGTATCCCGAGGAATGAGTCTGCACACAGGCTGTTACTGCTGAGCAACTGGTACCTAGGAACAGGGCATGGGTCTGTCTGTAGGGACTTGGAGCCTACATGTGCCTCATGCCAGCCTCAATTATAAAACTATGTCAAGCTCCCTCAGAAAGCAGGAATACTGGCTACAGAAATGTATTTTAATATGTCAGGCTAGACACTAAGAAGAGCAGAAATAAAAAAAACACCTAGCTTTGCATTAAGTATGCTTTGAAAAAATTAGTGGTTTACTTCACTCATTTTCTACAGTTTCACAACTTTCTAAACAAAGTATGAAACATATTCCAGATAAATTTAGAATAAATTATTTTTCTTTTGGGTCAGAATTGCTCATAAGTAGCACCTTCATCTAAGATTAAATTGCTGATATTGTGACACAACTCAGAAGAAAACATCCTGTTTCGCAAGGGCAGTAGAAGCTGGCCTTCACCATGAATTGCCACCATCACTAATGAAAGTGGCTAGCTGGATGGCTAAGGAGACCTCTCATCAGGGAATGTTAATGGAGAGGAATCAACCTTATATGCAATAAGTGAACAATCAGGTAATGGAGTCAAGGAACCATATAGGCAAGGTGGAAAATAAATGCCAGGGACTTGAGAAATCTAATCAATGCCTGATTAAGCTAATTGAAGCCTGGCCACTGAAAATTAATGATTCAGAAAATTGCTCCCAGAACAGAAAAAAGCAAAGATTGCTGGATCTCACATAAGAGACAGAAGGTTCAAATGTGAAAGCAGTTATCAGGAGATTAATACATGGTACCCAGGGTACGTAAAAGTTCACTATCTCACCTTTTGCCACATTAAGAGTATTGCTTCCCTGCTGCTTCTCCCAGCCCAGGCACCCACCAAGGCTCTGGAGTCCACTAGTTTGATTTGTTTTAACAGTAAGAATAAAGGGAACACTACAGCTGAAAAGATCTGTGCTGTTCTAATTACTCCAGAATGTCTTCCTTTCCAACTTCAGTGAAAACAAAGGGCTTGTGTTCAAACTGAAAAACATAAAGTAGTGATGCTAAAAATAACTGTAGCATGAAATGCAAAAGACACTTTATCACATGCTTAGGTACAGTTGCTCTAATCCTAATCACCAGTGTTTTCAACTAAAGGCTCCTTTAGAAACCCTTATTGAACTGGTGGGCTTTTCTTTTTGTTCCTATCATCTGTGTATTCCTGGATATCCGTGGATAACTGCTGGGATCTGTAAGAGGTCATTAAATTTTTTTTTTTAAAACGCAGGCCTAATATCAGAACACTTGCACTTATTACACAAAAGCCTTCACATCTACAAGAAATTTCCCAGGGTACTAGGTTTTGAAGCCATGAAGTTGTAAAAATACTTACAATTGTACCTTTCAATATTTAGTGCTTTCTTAGGTCAAGAGATCCCAAACCAAATTCTTGTGGTTTCCATGGAGTTCTGCTAAGCCATGAAAACTAGGCTGTGGACTGTCCATAGGAGCATATCAAACAGTACTATAATTCCTCCATTAAAAATCTGATGAGAAAAAAGTGCATGTCTTTACTAGTACTCATTTAATTTTTTAATTTATTCTGAATTTTTCTATCATCTGTACCTCATTACTCATTTGAGATGCTGTCTTCATTGCAATGACATTTTTAAAAGTCATCCATGACAAAACCGAAGGTGTGACAACATTCCTTTGGCATAAAATGATTTAGGGATCACCACTTTTAAATCAATACATATTTTATCCTTCCATTGTGGCAATTTTGCTGCCAGCTTTGCTAGTTCCTCCTGAAGTTTGTCCACATTCCTTCAACCTTAATTAAATGAACTTGAAGCATATTTATAATTTAATACATCATTGGTCTTCCATTTTCCAGATGATTAATAAATAGACCAACTTCCATCCATAAGTTGGAACCTGAGGTACTCCAATGGTTATTTTTTTTCCCCCCTGAGGAAAACGAACTCCTTTTTTTTTCTTTTTCTGCTTTGTACTCTCTTATCCACAGAGGATGTTACTTTCTCAGAGTATTACTCTGCTCAGAATATCAAAGATACTAAAGCGTTACTATGCCTAACTCAGACATGCCCTGATGCTTAATGGCATACTTGCATGCAATTAATATGCAGCTAAAGAGATTCCCAAAGCTGGCTGAATGTGACACTGCTAAGCAGTGAAACAGAGGAAATGGGTGGGGTTTAGGCATCAATTCAGCTGAAGCAGGCATTCTGCCAGGCACTGTAAATCCTATCAGAACAAAGGGAACAAAAAATTCACTCCCTGGGATCTCAGAAATCCACCGATTTTAACAGTTATTTTGAATACAGAGAATGTAAGATCAAATCTATCTTCTGCACTGATTCAGAAGGAATACTCGAATCTCAGACTTCTATTTCCTCTTTCTAGGGAAATTACATCCTTTTGTTTCCTTAGCTGACACTTCAAGAGGTATCAGTGATTAGATACAGAAATATACTTTATAAACTGTTTTTCATTCATCTACTGTATCATTTATACATTTAAGGAACTAGTGAGGTGCCATAACCCCTTACAAAATTTGTGGCATTTTTCCCTACCATATCATCAAACTCTGTGTTTCTGTAATTTTTTTTAACTTCTGTATTTTTAATCATCCTATCAGCTAAGTTGCCAAGAACTGAAGTAAGTCTTACTGCTTTGTAATTCTCCAGGTTATGCAGGCTTTTTATAAATATAATATTTGCTATCTTAATTATTATATATATATAATATATATTATAATTGCCGACTTAAATAAGAGAATGTGTACTTCAGTTAGCAGCTATTTTACTCTTAAATCCATTAACATGTCTATTTGTGCTCCATCCAGCTTGATGCTATCCTTAACCCATTGCTTTGCCGGCTTTGGACTCTTCAGCAATTTAGACTTTCACCTTCCCTGCTGGGTAGGAAGAACTTCCAAGTCTCCATTACATTAAAGATGAAATTCCTTGACTTGACAGTTGTCAAAACTCCATCTCTTGAAAGGAACTCTTTCCTTCAGGATCTGCCCTGTCTTAATCTATCAGCTGCCAGTGCTGTCCTGTTTGGGTCAATGTTTGTCGTGGAAATAGAACTCATACATGGAAATAAAACTCACACGTAAAAATTGTGTGGGCAATCCTCCTCACTTGCAGCAAGCTCTGCCATGTGCCTAACATCTTTTAAACAGAGATTACTGCAGTGGCTCTACACTGAAAACAAAACAGGAGAAAGAACCAAACCAGCCTTCCCTCCACAGTGGGCAAAGTACTGTACTCTGCAGAGGCAGAGCTCAAAGGCTGTTGGAGTAGCTGTGGGAAGCCTCTCCCCTCTGTTTGCATCTGTCTGGTTGCATTTGTTTCCTCTAAGTTACTGCTCTGAATCAGAATACTTTCTTAATTACCAGTGCATCAAATTTCTCTTATTTATCTGTCTGACCTTTACTGTTGATTTAGGAGGACACCAGGTCAAAAGCCAACTAAACGTACCGTTCCAAAATAATTAAGGAAAGCACTGTACACTGAGCTGCTATCAACTCCTTTCTCCAGACTGTGCAATCCTCTTTTGCCCTCTGCCAAGTGCTATTGCACAAGGAGCCCTTTTCTGAAAATACTGGTCATTTCAAGTAAATCAGATAGATCACTTTGTAACATTCCTATGAAAAACTATAAGCTTTACTTCCTAAGTGTGGGAGTCTTCCCTAGTTGGTGTAAAACTACTGAATTTTACCATGAAAGGCCCTCTTCTAGATCAAGTCCTACATCAGCCAGCTCTTTATAAAGACAAGCATTATTCCACAATGCCATCACAAACTTTATTACGAAAGGACCAAAGGAATCTCACCCTGTTACTACTATACTACACATTTATTTCATAAAATCTTCAGTCTTAAATGTTCTTGAAATGATCTCAGTGTCAAGAATCAAGTTCTTAAGTGTTCACAAACAGAAAGCATAAAAAGGCAGCAAACATAATTGAATTAAAATTTCCTATTGAATTCAAATGAGTGCATGTATTTGGTCGTGGGTTTGGGGTTTTTTCACAATTCAGTCAACTTTAGCCAGATTTATCATTGATTTAGCAATCTGCAGAGGTGTGCATATCATGCAGGTACTTATTGGGTACAGCACAGTAAGATGTTTACATGGAATTTTAAAAGAAAACTTTAAAAATTGGAAAAGCACATACCATATAAAAAAATCTAAGATAATTATTTCTATTCACTACAATCAAAAATCGAACTGTATTAGAATTAGATAGTGGATACATACACAAATTCTGTGTCATATAACATAAGGAAGCATTTGTTTAATTTCAATTAATTTCTTGTAGTCTTTATTCACAACTACACTCAGTGAAGGGGACAAGAGTAAGTTGCAGCTGGAGATCAGGTATTAAAAGACAAACTCACTGAAAAGCATAAATTTATTATATATCTGCACTTTTATTCCATGCAACAATTGCAAAATGCCACTCAGGAAATGCCATCTCTGAGCTGACTGATAAGATCGTTTCCTTATCTCCTTTTTAGCTCTTGTCATTCCTCCTTGCCATACCAGTCACAAAAAATAGGCCAAGAGGGGGTGGGGATATGTAACATTTAATAAACCTACTAAAAAAAGGCAAGTGTGTGTGTATATATATATATATGTTTTTAAAATATACATCTGACTAATTTTGGTACCTATTTTTGCTGACATGTGAAAAAACAGTATTTATATTTATCTGTAAACAAGTGAATAGTTAAAATGAGTCAGCTTTGCAAGCAGCCTACATGACGCTTCTGATAAGAGTTTCAGGAATCTGCTGGTACTTACAGAGGAACTGAAATATAAATATTAAATAATTACTAAGAATGTATTCCACCTGAGCCAGTAAACGATAACTTTCCAATCTGAATTCATCTTCTCACAACAAAGAAAAGACTCTCTGATTCTCTTAACAATATCATGGTGTATCCCAATGTTACTACAAGCCTTGAGAGATAAGGATTTTCCTCTGTTAAGAAAATCAAGTTATTAAATTGGTCAAAGATGACTCTACCAGAAATGTATTCAATTCTCCTTTATTAATTACCATAGGAATTTAGTTTGAGAGACAGATATAAAATTTTACTCAGCTTTCGCAGATAAAATATATTATGTACAAAAATTCCCAGGATTTTAATTTAGTAAAACCCCAACAGTACTTAACCGAGCAAGTTATTCTCAGTACAGAGCGGAGCTCTGCAGGACTGATTCATTCTTTTACAGTGCATTAGTTTAATCACCTAGGAGATTTCTAACAGACGATGAAATCTAAACAGGAGCAGGAACTTCAGTTATCTTTGGATGAACATATTTAGTTTCACATTCTATCCTACCACCAAGCAAAACAGAACAATTTAAATACACTTCTGTTCCATCCACACAATTTGTTTGACTTTTGTTGGACTTAAAAAGGCAGAACCAGGTATGGTATGTTAATGCTGCAGTTAAGTTCAGGTTCTCCTGTTAATAACTCTCTTGAAATAGAAGCCAATGGGATTTTTTTCTATTTTTTGACATAGAGTAATTGCAATAACACAGTAAAATTTGTTTAGAATAGACAAGTGAGTCAAACTAATGATTACAACAAATTATAGAGCAGCCTTCTGTTGTACCCTATACCCTTTCTAAAATAATTTGTTATATTACAGTCTCCCAATTATCAAGCAACAATCCAGAGAGACTCTCAAGATATAGTGACATATTAACAGCTCAAACAGAAGTGAACTCTAATGAGCAGTCAAAATCAACAAACAAAAGGAAAAAATCCTATTTTCCCTGTACAAATACTCTTTATTGGTAAGAAGATGCTGTATCAGGCCCAAACTGTATAAAAATAAAAACAGCTGATAATAAAATATGATAACCCAAGTTAATAAAGTGCATTAAAAAAAATGAATGTTCTATGCTACCTTGTTTATTCTCACTTTTTCAATGTCTCTAGGAGATGTAAATGTATTTCTTTCTATAAAATCACATATTTTAATAGATCATGCCAATGTTTGTATAAAAAATTACTCTTCTAGGTTCACATTTTTCATTCCCTCATTTTTTTCATTATTTGTGTTTCTGCTTTGTAATAGTAGAATTGTTCACAACCAAAGATCTGAGTCATTAAAAAAATATGACATGCACGATCTAATTTTAAGACCTTTGTGTAGAAATATGTAACTGGGTGCTAACATACAGGAGCATACCAAGGGGAGCTGAAATGCAACCAAATTCAACTTACAAAAAAGTTTTGTGGTTTAAAGTTCAGAAAGTTCTTGACCCATAGTGGCAGTATGTAGCAGTAAATCTGTATCTCCTACACCTTCCTTCCCATTCTACATGATGCTGATTGTGTCACAAGAGACACAGTCAAGCGTCCTCCCACCTACTCATCAGATGGCTGTGCCATCAAGGGATCATGGTTTTCACTGGAGAGAGGATCTTCCCTGCACACATGGGAGGTGAGGAAAATCATTTCCCATCTGGTTGCATGAAGTCACTTGCAAAGAAGATCTGAATCCAGAGAAAGCAGAATTTAGGCTAACATGTGGAAGACAGACAGATATTTTGTTGCCTTAATTCCCAGGTCCAGCATATTTTCATTTATCGTTTTCTACAACTTCGTAAATTTGAATCCAATTCTGGTTTTCATTGTTGACTAGGAAAGCTTTGCCATCAACTCATTATGCAAATCAACCAGCAACTGCTAGTTATCAGGTTAGATGAATTCCTTCCTCTCATAAAATCAAATGATCTATGCATGCAAAATACAGACAGGTCTTACCTAGTCTATTCTCCTTGATCTCTGTGCATTTAAACAACAGCTGCACATGGAAAACTCTGAATTAAGGACACAACAGTAACAACTAATATAGTAAAGAATCAATACAATATTTATTAAGGTGATTAAGGTGAGAAAAACAAGAAAGTTGTTAACCTACATCAGTATATACAGTTTTCAGAAATGTCCTCCAAGGTGACTGAAAAATAAAATGTTTGGTATGGAGTAGGTTCAAAATGGAACCTTCACATAGGAATAAGAACACTCTGTAAAAAAGGGAAGGAACAGAATATACTGCCACACATAATGTTACAGACACACTTCTAGTAAATAAACCTCCATCTGGAGCTCCACGTTTAGGAACTGGATACTGAACTTTGGAAGAATAATTGCATTTACTTTTAAATATTTTCATAGAAAATTTTCACACTGATATAAGAATTATGTAAACAGCTGCTAAAATAAATCACCAGTATTTAGGCTGCAAGCTGTCTGGAGTACACACTGTCTTTATGGTTGAGAGCACCCTGTGCTGTGCACCCTGTCACATGGCCCATCTTGTTACCTGTTTCACTGCAGCATTCAGTGGAAATGGGGATCTCAGTGCACAGGTCCTTAAAATGCTTACATATATTTTAAGATACTACCCCTGCCAGAAGATCTTGCACAATAATTAAGCATAGCGAAGTCCAAGAGAAATTCAGATTCCCATTGTACAGTCAGAGAAATAATGCTCCGGAGGCTAGTTAAATAATTAAGTCAAGAGTTCCTTGACCCGTGTCACAAAAGACTTTATCCAACCATAAATCCAGATAAGCTTTTGTATTGTAATTCTTGGTACAAATTGTGACAGGGAACAGAAGATACACTACTTCAGTGCATCTGTGTACAATTTCTCTTTTAGTTGAAAGTCATATTCAAAGATTACCATCAAGAAATGAATTCTGGGGCTGACCAGGGTTAGATTCACAAAATACCTACTTTACTCTTTAGGTTTCCAAGCCCAACATTTAAAGCACCATTTGAACATTCAATGCTTAAAACATCCCCTTCTTCCACTGCTGAAATCAATAAGGTGCTATTGAGTAGATGCACAACCATCTAAATAGTGATGAACCACTCATTACTTGGTCATAAAAGAATTTATAAAAGCTCTGTACTTCCATCTCTCTCTCAGTAAACAGTGGGACATGGAAGAACGATTCTGGATTCTCCTCTCCTTAATAGATGTGGCAGTCCTTTCTGCTTCACAGGTTTAATTCAGCCGTTACATGACCATCATCATTTCCAAATGAGGAGATCACATCTCCACCCTTCTTGATGAGGTTTCTTCATTTTGTGAAATCTATGCAAATATTTCTGAGTAGAAACTGGAATGCCACATGTCCCATCCCCACAGGTGAAGAAAATCCATCACTGACCTCCCAATCCATTACTGAGAGTATTTGGGCTCTCACTTCAAGAATGCCACTGAGGATGAACAAAACGCGACAGTCACAAAGGGATTTATTTTAACAGCCCCATTTACATCCAAGTTCCATGTCAGACTCTAAGGAATGACTTAACTAAAATGAGGGTCAAGGCAGAGAGCAGCCTACAGAGAACCAACATGATACATCAAGCATGGGGACTTGGATGGAATTCACCCTTATCCAAAAACGACCCATAGTCCTTCTGTATCACTCAAATTCTTAGAAGGCTTGCCTGTATCACGTGAGGAACCCTCAGTAGCTGGTACCTCCACAGAGAGGTGTATTGCACTGCATGGATGCGTCAACTCAGGTCCCAAGACAGCGCAAGCAAATTAATGTAGAGCATGGATCTAGTTAATAAGTCCTGCCCTTCAGCAGGCAAATAAAATACCATATTAGCAGTGTTACACTATGAGCATAAGACATTAATAGGGTTATACAATTTGGCAATCTCCACATTGCATCCCATTCTGAAGTATACATGTGCTAAATCTTACCTGGCATACTCTTTTTTTAAATTTTAATACCCCTGACACTCCAGCAAGCATTCCCATCCCAGTGCCCACAGAACACTTTAAGAGCAAACACACTTTATTTTAAAGTCTTGGGACCCAACTTCAGGAAATTGTCTCAATCCAAATACACTTTGCTGAGTGTAAATTCAAAGCTTGGAGCAAGGCCCATCGGGTAATGAACCTCAGAGGCTATTAATCCACAACCTACAATTTGTAAATGTGCAGGATACTGACTCAGTAGAAAAAAATAATTTTAAACATCTGTGGTATTCTTTCAATTCCAGATTAATTACACTGCTCAGATTGTAATGTTAGCCAGAAATTTCAAGTCTCTCCACTGCTATGTAGAGAATGCTGTAGTTTCCTTTGTGTTTATCACTGCTCTGCTACAGTAGGAGGCTTCTTGCCCAATGCAAGCTTATGTTCAATTCTGTGTCCTACATTTATTCCACAGCTCACCTTGCCTGCCTTTTCTTTCTCTCTTTGTCTGAAGTCCTTCTGAAACTCTTTGTTACACAGCATTAATTATTATTATTACTACTTTTAAGACAAAGGCTGTGTACATACCCCCACATCACTCCATCAAAATGGTGATATAAATTAAAATCCAAACAGGCTGTTTAATCCTTTTGAGAAGCTAATAATTATTTTCAATCAGCAAAGACTATTCTGCCATTCCAAAGAATGATTAATGAGAGCAAATGTGTTTGTAATTTATTAGCAGCAGCTTGGGGTGTGGGGGGAACAACTTAGGAATGGCAGCCATAGCATCAACATCTGATGATGTGAAGGCACTTCTGTTGCATATTATAAAGTCAAACATAAGGCTGCCTCTTTGGTGATTTATACTCTGCACAGTGATAGCAAATGCCTGGGTTTTTTTCATTAATGGCCTTGCAGTTGTTTTTTGTAGAACTGTCATGGAAGAAAAGGAAATCAACGAGTGTGTACCTCTTGCACAACACTCACTCACCCATCAGTATTCGTCAACATATGCTTCTCAAAGAACAGAAGTATATCACAATAAAACAGGAGGGAAAAGGCAAACAAGCAGAAGGAAAGCAGAGGATTGACTGGACTGAGATAGGAGGGACATTAAATTCCTCTAACATAGTACCTGGTGAAATAGCTTTATGTCCTGCACACAACATAGTGTCTGAGAACTCTGCAGACTTGAATATGTAATTTCATCTCCTCAAAACCCTTGCAAGAAGATAATATGTCCATGTCAAAAACAGGAAATTGAGGCATGGCAGGGCTGAGAATCCCTTAAATCGTATTATGTTCTTATTTGTTCACTTAGTTGCCTAAATACTGCTAAAAACTTACTCTTGAGGTTAGACACCCACAAGAGGACTTTACAATTAAGTGGGACTTTATGTGCCTGGACAACCCACCTGAAAGCAGCCAGACTCAGCTTTCATTTTGCCCTGAAAGTACCTTGCTTCTTGAGCATGGAGCTTTCCCCTGGTCTGAACTGCAATGAAACTTAGAAACTAGAAAGGCAATTCCTATGTTTAAGTCACCAAAGCATTGCATTTCCCAAACAAAGGAATACATGCAGTATTATCTAAAGGTACAAAAATCCAGCCTGAGGTATTGTACACACATTCTACTTCTTGTAGGGGCAAGAAGAGTGTCTGCAAATGCAGAAAATCCTCAAGATTCAAAACAAAAACATTTTTGCATGCAAAAATATCTCTGTGGGAATATTCAAGTTGATACTAAATCATCTCTCCTTATTCCTTGGTCCTATCACTTATTCCTCCCAAACAAGCGATAGGACCAAGCTGGAACTGTCTGAAACCCCTGTCTCTTGCCTCTCTCCCAGGAGGGTGTTTCTTTGATAGCTGGGATCAGTAGCAGCACCATCTGCCCCTTCTTTTGAAGTTGTGTCAGTGTGCAGAAAAAAAAAGCAAAACTGAAAGAACTAGAAGGAAAAATTAAGCACAGCATCACAGCATCTCTTTTCTCCCTTCTAGTAGTCCCAAAATCTTGTTTTCCTTCTTTGTCTTTACATTTGTATTAACGTAGAGGGATGAGAAGGAAACCAATCAAGACCCATTTTATAAATAAGCAATTATTCCTGACAATTTAGCGCTTGAGGGACCCCATCTGGAGCACTGTGTGTTGTTTGGGGCTCCCTAGGATAAAACGGATACTTATAGCTGAAATGCCCTATCATGCTGGTGAAGCACATGACATAGGACAAGAAGTTGAGGAAACTGGATTTGTTCAACCCACACAAAAGGCTTAAGGAGAGTCTGGTTTCTATTTTCAACTTCCTAAACGGGGTAAAAGAGTCAGAGAAAAGACAGAGACGGCTTCTTCTCAGCAGTGCACAGCAAAAGGCCAAGAGGCAATCCTCAAAACTTGCATCACAGCAGACTGCAATGACATGCAAAAGGAAAAAAAAGACCAAAACATAAGAAGAATAGGCAGAAAAAGGAACAGGCTCACAAAGAGGTCATGAGACTTCCATCCTTGGTAATATTCAAAGATTTCCTGGACAAGGTCCTGAGTAATTTTATCAAATGTTAGCACTGCTTTGAGCAGGGGAGGGTTTACCAGATGACTTCCAAAGATGCCCTCTATCCTAGTCCATTCCACGACTCTCCACAGATTTTCTTACAATGTGATAATTAGGAAGATGCAAGTTCGAACTGATGCAAAAATAAGAAGGATATGACACACAGGATGACCTTCAGTGCCCAACTTAACATCCGTATTTTGAAGAAGAAATGCCTTAGCTGATGAGATGAGTTTTCCAACTTACGCAACAGTTCCTGCACAAAGGAGAAATGAATGAAACATCACAAAGTTTTCTGAGCAATCAGAAAAATGTAAGATTAATAATTCCAAAGAAATTCCCCATGCAAACTTAGCAGTTTCTGTTCAAGGCAGACATAACCCATGTGGGCACGGAATGTGGCAGCATTACAGGGATAATACTTTCCTAAGGATGAACTAGTCTTGTAGAATTTTGCCTGTACGTTAGACACAGCTACGCTTCCTCCATCAACTATCAAGTGGCATGCGTGGCTTCTTGTTCCACCTCATTCTTACTTAGCCAGTCTATTTGCAGTGAACAACACAAGCAAAATCCTTGGGGGGGATTTTTGTATGGCAAGCTATGAATCAAATTTTTTGGCCCTTCTTTCATAATCACAGGGTACTGGCCACAGCTGGAAGCAGAACACAGTTCTCCTCAGATCAACGGTCTGCTCTGATATGACAAATTCTGTGTTTTCATTCTGTTCCCTTTGATGTCTCTCTCTTCTCAAGCCTCATCTTGTTTTCATTCTATACATTGTATTTGGTGAATTAGACTACAAAGTCTTGCAGAAGACATTGGTTTGAACAAGACTTCAAAAAATGGCTTAGTGCATCTGGATACCTCCAGTTGACTGACACTTTAATATAACTGGATTTTTTACAAAATGATGGACACCTGCTCTTTGAAAATCAGACTCCTCTTAAGCTGTATGAAGATAAGCACCACAGAAGTGACGCACCTGAAACTAATAGACACTTCTGAAAAATCCTGTGCCTTTACTGTGATTGATAGAGAGCTGTGCACATTTACAGCATCCTTTTAAGAAAGAGCCACGTCTGGCTCAAGGGTAACAGCATCACCAGTTTCATATGCAACAACCTATCATAGTGCACCACTGCGTTAATCTATTCTGAATAAATGAGAAGAGTGCTAAATTTTTAATGAACAGTGTTTCCACCTGTCTCAAGATAATGAAAGAATGTAAAGCTGTTCTTAGAACTTTATAGACAGCAAGAGTAATTACACTGTATTGGCACCTATAACCTTGGACTGATCACACCACCACATTTTGTGCAGAAAGGGGAATTTTTTTTAATATATCTGTTCTTTCTAAAAGAAAATGATTCCTTGATGTTACATTACTCAGGGCTGCAGCATGAGGGAAAATAAAGCTCTGTTCCACAGATCATTCTGTACTCACACTGTTCTGTAAGAATACTAGGGTCCTGTGGGCAAGGGATAAAGACCTACAAAACCAGTACATGGGCTCACACTCACTTCCCACCTGAGAGAAAACCTCAGCCACAAAAGAAAGTGAATGTCCAAAGAATTACTGCTTGAAACTCTCCATCTTATAACATGAAGTTCTGGAATGTTTTTCCTACCTCGTTGCTGTTATGTTGGCAGGGAGATGACAGGCAATACAGAGGCAAGAGCTTCATGCACACCTTGGCAAAAGCAGCCCATCCTTTAACAAGCCTCTTGTTCTCCCTTATCATTTGAAACAGCTTGTGTGCATTATGGATGAAATGGTATCTCTTTGCTAAAAGATAAAGTAGAGCATCCAGTCCGTGACAGGACACTTGTAAGCTTCTCTCATCAAGTCAAAACGGTGTCAAATTTCTTTTGTCTGTATTTGAAATGCAGCTTCCTCCCCCAAGAACGTTTTCAAGAGCACTGATCATGTAACTCACACCAGATTGTGACACTAGGCTAGTGCAACTTACATTTATGAAGCAGAATGATTGTTCATCGTCCTGCTGCCTAATGAAATCAACTACATGAATAAATCCAATGCTAATTAAGAATACTATTTATCAGAGTATGGATTACAAAAAGACAGTGTTTCCAGTTGACTGAGTTATGAGAAAAGAACTACCTTGCAGGTCAGCAGGTGGCCTGGGGCTGCTTAACTGATCCTGCAGAGCTGCTGTGGATGCTGAAGTTTGAGGACCTGCTGGCAGCACCAGCACTGCTCATACAATGTGGCTCTCTGGCTGCTGAACAGACCAGACAGAACTCTTCAGATGTGAAATAAAAGCACAGATCTTACTCTACAGACTCAAAATGCTTAACTAGAAATACAGTGCAGTATTTAAATCATAGAAAAATAAAGTAATGAGGGGACATACTGAATTTGGTTCTATGTATCACTCAGAGCAGGTTTGTTCTGGTTGTTAAGAACACAAGAAGGAACACAAACCAGCTTACCAGAGAGGTTAAAATTACATTATAAAAAAAAAAATTCACTATAAAAAGTGGGAAAGTACTGAAAGTGAAGCGAGAGAATGAAATGGAGACTGATTTTAGTGAGTTATGTAGGGCATGTATAAGAAGAATCACTGAGAAAAAATGTGTAAAGGGCATGGCAGTGCAAAATAATATGATGTAGGAATACTGAAAACTGAACTAGCAGAGACCTTGACAGAGGACATAAGAATGTCTGAGGATCTGAAATAGATTTTTACAAAGGCCAGCATTAAAATAAGTAGGTAATGAATATGTCCTAAAATACAGTTTCAGTGTATTGGAAAATAAGAGATAAAGATGGCGGTATAGCATCTGCCATCATCAGGCTCAAACAATACAGACAAAAATGAATCTAAATCAATAACAATTTGGAATACTAATGGTCTTAAAGGGTTGATACCTGAAAATACTCAATTATCAAGTAAACAACTTAACACAAATCAGAAAAACATGCTATCACATAAGGTGTTTATCAAAGAACTACTCCTATTTTTGCCTTACCTGTAAAAAAAAAAAAAAAAGAAAGATCAAGGCAACACAGGGAGATGAATCTTTGCCTGTTATCAACAGACATTAAAATCTTTTTCTCACTTGCTTTTTTCTTTTTTTTTTTTTTGCACTACTATGGTTGTGCAGTGGTTACGCACTGATAAAAATCCCTCATGTTTCAGTGGTCAGATTTTAAATATGAAAATCCAAGATAGTCCTAGAGAGAAAAGTTATGCACATGTTTTATTTGATTCCGAATGAAGTGCTTTGCACATCAATCAACTGTTCTAATAAATGAGAGATCAGACAAATTATATACAAGTAATTTCTATATTCAGAAAATCTGCTTTACTGTTACGGCTGCCCTGGGAAAAACTGAATTCAACATATATTTCATAAGACACTTGACTTTGACCACATAATTCAGGACAACTTGTATTATATAGGGCAACTCTCGCAACACTACCTAATGTAGATGTGCTACCTTAGTGAAAAAACTGGTATTAGTGGAACAGTTTACTCTGAGGGTTAACTGTCTAGCTCAGTGCAGATCTAGAAGTCCACAGTAAAGATTAAATGCGACTGCAAATACATCAGTTAAAAATTCATTGTGAACAGAGCCTAGATAAAACTGTGGAATCTTCCACAAAGGCAAAAGTGATAGGCAGGTTTATAAATAAAACAAAGACACATTGTTTTACAAAAAAATACTATGCCAACTTGAAGGGGGGGGAGGTGGATGGAATCTAGCAGCTACACAAAGAGACTAGTGATGCACATTGCTGTCTTCTTAGAGCTTTTGTCAAACTATATTTTTCTTAAGCTTCAGACAGGACACATTACCTTTGAAACATGCTGAATAGACTGTCATAAAAAATCATGGGGAGCCTAGGTTCTAACAGGTTAGCATGGGTTAAAGTTGGTTGCACATGCTAACATCACACCTCTAAGTCTTTGTCTAGACAGAGCATTAGAATAGATAACTTGTTTGTAGGGTGTAAGTATACAGAATTAGATAACAAACGGTTCCAATAGTAGTAAACAAAAAGTCAATGTGCTGACAACGGATTGAAGAAGACAGAAGTAACAAGTTGGTTCCTTGGGAATGCCTGTTTAGCTCTCTGTTGCTTATTAATAACCTTGAAAGGTGCTGTCTGAATGTGGCTAAAAATATTTGGTAGCTGAAAATTACAGAAATGCCTCATATGCTTAAAGAATGTGCCATAGCATTGAAGCACCTGCATTGACATAGGTAATGCCATCAAGAAACGTATCATAAGGACCTGTGGGAGCTCATCCCCTTCACCATGAGCTGCTTTGCACATTCTTGTCCAGTGCTCAGTGAGAAAGCACAGCCAATTTGCCTAAACATCTGTGGGAGCCAATTTATCAAAGTATCTGTGGAAAAAGTAAGGGGATTGTGCACTACACAGGAAGAACAGAGACACTGAGTGTAGCTGACCTGCAGGGAAGTTGCATTTATAGATTCAGACTTTCTTCAGCCTTTCTCACCAGACAATTGTCAATGCACCAAAGGGGATGGATTCCTAAATTAGGTTAACTAACCTCATCTGGCCAATCCAAGCTTCCAGTCAGGGAAGCCTAGGTTTGAATGTTTACTTTCCTAATAGTTTTAATGTGCAGAGATGTTCAGTGAAAAGCTGTTCTGGGGCAATAACCATATTCTGGCAATATCAAATCAACCAGTGCCCGATTTGTGTATAAAAGAAACTTTATCCATACAAAAATACATAGATGTTTTCAACTGCAAACACCACCACCTTGCTACTCAAATTTCTAAATGTGTAATGTTTCAATTAAGGCAACATCTAAACTCTGCCAGTCATATCTCAGGCACAGAATTAAACTAACCTGCTATCAGGCTGCCATCAGGAAGATCTTTTCCCTGTGGTAATAGTTCAGCAAAAGCCAAACCATGCTCAGTCTATTTCCTTTGATGTCAGAATTGCAATTTTCCTTTTACTACAACTTTTGGGGGTTACTATTAAATCTCCTGAATCTTTCCATGTTTCTATTTAACTGGTCATTTTGGGTCCTGAATAGTTTAACCCCCCAGAACACATCATAACAACATATTCCCTCAGGTTTTCAAATCTCGATCTGTCACTGCTGTGTAATGTACCAGAGTGATGTTGCTGTAGCCATGGTGTATAATAGGGTGGTTACCTGTTTGTTCAGTGTCCTTATGTCCTGCTGAAACATCACGTGAGAGGAGAGATAAATGAATGGTGAAAGTTGATGGTTGGGTTCTCATTTTTTGTCACTGAACAAAAAAAATTAAAAACTAAATATATGTATATACCTTTTATAGATGGATAAGAGCACAGGTACTTTCTCACCAGGTAAAAATAGCCTGTTTGATTTGCTGTGGTTATAAGATGGGCAGAAAGGCCCAGAAGACTGTTAAAATACAAAGGGAGTTTCCTCAAAATGATCCACGCTTGATATCTAGCTTATTAATTGCAGCATGTTTTATTTGACTGTACCTCCCTCCGATTCTAAAAATAGGACTGTCAGAAGGCTTTGCTGTATCAGCTGGTTCCTCTCTGCAAGTTAATATATTGTACAAGAAAAGGACTTTACAAATGGCTACATTAAAGGCATCTAATGAAGTCAAAGCAGCTGTTTTAAAACATATTCAAACAAAATCTAGTCAATGAGATTTGGCCTCTGAATTTCATGTTGTACTATTAGGTATGTAGAAATTGAGCTTTTCAGAGGAATGAATTCTTTAAATTAAGTGAAAAGTCAGGCTATTTGAGCACCTCATTATACTCTGTATTGAAGATCTTTCTCATCCATATTATCCTATTAAGGATTGCAGTGATACCACAACTGTATTCATTGGTGTAATAAAAGGACACACACAGCACTCAAACCAGTGCTTTTGATACTGCTGTCCTTATTCAAGCTTGGTTCCTATTTATCTCAACAGAAATTTTGTCACAGGATACGGAATTAAGCCATGTTTTTTTAACCCAACAATATATTACATCCTGCAAAAATGTAATTTTCTGGGCCTTACAAAATATCAAAGCTTCAGATCATTATTAATTACTTATGCATGCATATTATTCCTCCTTCCTACAGACAGATCTTCTTTGAAGCAGAATGGGTGCATTTCCTTCAGGCTATTCTGCCTTAAAAGGGTCAGCTTGAAAACCACATTTTTGTTACGCCTATCAAATGTGGTATCCACAACAGTGAAAATAACACTTAAGGCTACTGCAACTGAAAGAAACAACAAAGAAATATATATCTCTATCTCTGACATTTGATTATGTGCCCATCCTAAGTAAGCTCGTATAGGCATGTTTTGCATGTTCAAGCTCTCATTTCTCCCTTCCTCAATGATCTCCTGCATCTTACCAGTGAATTAAAACCTTCCATAATATTTTTAATAATACAAAGTATATTAGTGGAGTGAATTTTACCAGAACTTGTGTATTTCAAATCAGGAAATTTTAAGGAGGGTCCCTTTCAGTACTTCAGAATAAGAAAGCAGGTGGCCATAGGTAGAATTTACACTGGAGTTCTAGTGACAAAATATGGGCAGATATATTCCATTCTTAGCCATTAAATGGATGCCCATTGCATCTAATAGAAAATTTAATGCTCGGGAAAGCAGGGCTTTCATGTAAAAGCACAATCCTATTTTAATATGTCATTTTGAAATCTGATATTAATATCAGGGGGAGCAAGTGCAAACTGTTATTTTTTCAGGAACCAGTTTAATTCATTGTGCTTTGGCAAATCTGACTCCAATCCATCACAAACTACAACACTAACTTCGTTAAACTCAGAAAATCAAATTAACAATTATTTCTTTGTGTTGCAGAAGCAATCAATAATTCCTGGAATACCTTCCGAAGTAGCATTGTCATGATGTAGATATATAGATACAAGTAATGGGCATTCTTCAAATGATAATAAATTACATCAATTAATACGCTTTTCTCTAATTTAGCTCCATAATCCCTTTCCATCACATTCTGCTTTTCTTCTCATACTCCTCACATGTTCTTTTCCTTCCATTCCCACCCTATCCTCTCTCATCATGATGTTCCCTCTTCCATATCCCCTCTGTTCACCCTGCCCTGCCTCCTGTGTGTTGAGCATCAACAGTGCCACCCCGTACACCAGACATTACACCTCATCCTTCAGCCATGGCATCCAGAGCCTTTCCTTCACTGCTGATTTGCTTCCATAAACTGCAAAGCACTGTTTGGGTCCAAGTGCCAATTTGGTTGTCTGCACACTAAACTGGAGAATCTGAAAAATCTGCCATGGAACCTCTTGCAGGAGTAATCCACCACCCTAGGGTGCCTTAGTTTCAGAATTATGGCCATGTGGATTGCACATAGGATGGAGAGCCCACAAACTCCTGAGTGCCAGGAATAGCTTTAAGCAACAATTTTTAAATGGATCCCAACAATTCATTAAACCTCTTTGTCTCAGATTTTCTGCAAAGATTGGTATAATACTGCTTTGCTCACCTTCCTCACAGAATTTTGCAAGAAATATGCTTGAGTTTCATTTATGTCAGGGGAATTATGCTTTTTCACCTGAAGGCAGAACTCAGCCCTTCTACAGTCAAGACGTAAACCTCAAGTTTTATTATAGTCTTTAAGAGACATAAGCAAAGTCAAAAGTTGAACAGAAGGCTGTTACTCCCATTAAGAAGAGATGTGACAGGAAAAAGCAAACAAAGAAATGGAAGACAGTGTTCCCTTTAAATTAGGACAAATTTGGGTCCCAGAAAAGAAGATGGAGCAGGAAGATTCCAGCTTTCAAGGGAAAGCATGTTAAGTGCTAAAAACATTGACTACATTGCTCATGAACACTTCATGATTACTTAATGACTGATTACTCAGTAATGTTCACAAGGTCAGCAAAACCTTGGGTATCTGTCATCCGAATGCCACTTCCATGAATTTAAGTGAACAAAATTGCAGTAAATTTTTATATCTGACATTTTTAAAGGCCATGTGCCTTTATGACACAGTTTATTTATTTAAGCATAGTCAAAATGTAACAAGAAAAAGAACTATTCATACCAAAAATGCTATTCCTAGAATTGCATTTGAGTTACATGACATTATAATATAAATTATAACACAGAATCATAGAATCATTCCGTTTGGAAAATATCTTCCTCACAAGAGTATTAGAAAAATGAGTAATTAAAAAAGCCAAATATATACAAGCATGAAATACACATTTTTATTGCCAAAACAAAGTGCTTATTATGGAAACCAATTATTAAGCTACACAATACTTCAGATTTTATGAACTATATCTACAAATTAATTGAGTGCCTAATTCCAAGTTTAGGTGCCTCAGGTTAACATTTCAGCAGTACTGCAACCCACAGATCCTACTTATATTTGAGGGCAGAGCAAGAGATCAACAAGTAGGCACATGCTAGGCTGTGAAGCTGCTGACAGCCCTACCTTATGCCTACTCTCTGCTGGAAATCTCACATTCAGCATTTGGTGGGGGAAGTTAGGAGGGTGCAGCAGGGTCAGGGCACACATCTGTCAGGATTAGGTGTATTGGGAAATACATTCTGAAGTCTCCTCTCTGCCTGATTCATTGAGGGAACTCGAACCTATTCTCCTGTTTCTCCAGGAATTGGTCAAATGTCAAAGCTATTCAGTGTTTTGAAAAAAATCAGCCTCAATCTGTCCCACTATAGCTGCTTCACTTTGTACATTTCTTGGAACAAGCACGTGAATCTGGGTCTCCCATATGACCACCTTAACCAGCAGGTAGTTTCACAGGCTCTAATTCCCACTGAGGAAGAATAACTTTAATAGGGGGTACTTGCTCAAAAATGTGCTGTGGCCTCAGATATTGGAAATGTGCACTCATATGTGGCCCCAAATCAGACCAAATACAAACATGGTCTGAATACTTGCCTGCTATTTCACATTCTCCAAGATAAAATTTTTAAAAATAAAATAAAATAAAATAAAATAAAATAAAATAAAATAAAATAAAATAAAATAAAATAAAATAAAATAAAATAAAATAAAATAAAATAAAATAAAATAAAATAAAATAAAATAAAATAAAAATAAAATAAAATAAAATAAAATTTCTCTATCCTAAAGTGTGACACGCTGATTTTCAAGGGATTTCATATTGTTTCATGGGAAATTATATACAGACTGAACTCCACTAAATATTCTGAGGAGAAAAAGTACATCATCCCAGCATTGTGGAACTGGGGTCCAACTAAACTAGGCACTGAACCAGAGAAGCAACTTCTTGGTCTGAGCACCAAAAAGCAGTGGGAAGAAAAGGACAAATAAGCACTGGTCACACCTTGAGCAAGGTAAGCATGGGCAATCAGCTCTTCACAAAATGATACAGAAAAGAGCTTGTATACAAACAGTGTAACAGCCAGTTTGGGAGACAGCTTAGGTATGGGTAAATACTCCCTGAGCACACCAACCCACCTCCAGAATAATCTTGCTTCCTACCAGCTGTAGCTCAGGAAACTCTTGTGATGGCAACAGGAAGAGGTTATCCTGTGGTACACTGAACCATCTCCATCTTTAAAAGCTGCCCACACAAGAACTTGTCAGCAGCCTTCCACTAGCAATAATTTGGTTGTAAACAAGAAAATTTAACCCAAGCTTGGCCTGAGCAACACAAACCATTTAGTGACAAAAGCTTGGGTTCTCTGCATTTACCTTTTCCTAAGATAAAGGAATAAAAGCACTTACACCTTTGGCCAACATGGCCCAGTGGCAGTTCGCAAGTGTCTCCTAACACATGGAAAGCCTCATGCTGCACATACCAGGCAGCAACAGCAAGACGTGCTCATTTTCATGATCCACACTCCAGTGTTCATGGGACTAGGGATTGTCAACAGTGGTGTATGAGTATGTACCTGGTCAAAAAAAAATTAAACCATTCTTAAATGTCTGTTCTTTCCCTGCCAAGAGCATTATACTCCACATGGAAATGACAGGCAACAACTCATCTGCTCCTAGGTCACTTTTGTGAAGAACACCATATTGTGACCACCCTCACATTAAATTTGGGCTTGTCTACACATGGAGTTGTTCCTGATTAATTGTTCTTGATTAATGTCATGTGGGGCCACTGCATCCACATGCAGCACTGTTCAGAAACAGCTCTAAGTGTAAACAAGCCCTTATTCACAGTAGGAGCACTAACAAGATCAGGAGGAGTGGCCCATGCCCAGTACCGCCTGGGACAGACACTTCTTAAGTAACACAGAGTAAGATTCCTCAGTCAACAGCTCCAGCCACAAGACATCCTCACAATATACACCTAACAGGATGTAAAGCACAGTCCCAGGTACCTTTTTAAAAGCCAGTGATGTAGGTGGATGCTTTCAACTAAATATTCACTGTTCCGACAGACAACCCTGCCCTCACAGATCTGGAGGATCCATAGGAGTTAGTCCCAAACTTGTTCAAGCTTTGCTGATTTTGGCCAAGCAGCAAAGAAAGGGGCTTTAGCCAACTGCCTGAAGCAAATGAAGCTGCACTTCCCTCAATACCAACCCCCAAACTCCTTTATTTCTTGGTAGCCACTGAATCTTGCAGACTCCTTCCTTCTTTGCTGTGGTTTTAAGCTCTCATTCTCACTTGAATTATTTTCTATCCACATATTTCTGATCCATGGAGACATCCTTCTTTCTCAGCAAGTTTTGGTTTGGTTTGGTTTCTCCTCCAAGTTGGTTCAATTATATATTATTATAGAGAGCCAAACCATTATTACTCCAAGTGCCACAATTCAAAAGTACTTTCTTGAACAATTACTTACTGGTTTTGTTTCTACTGAGCACCTACACTCAGTTCTGTCAGTGAACAGAATTTAAAGAATAATTCCCAGCAGAAGTTATTAAACCAATGTCACCTAAGCTCTTCAGTTTTCTTATTTATATACACCAACTAAAGAAGTACTTATATTTACTAACCAAGATAAAATATATTTTGATAGAGATCATATCTGCTGAAATTTTATTTTCCAGGTTTTATCTTAAAATATTTCTATTTTTATAATGATTCAAAACCTGAACATTTTGTTTTACAGCCATTAATAATAAAATAAACCTGTAAATATAAACCAGTGTGATATTACATACATTTTCTTCATTTTTTAAAATCTTATTTGTTAAGTTTTGAGTGTTTAGCTTTCCTGGTTTCTAGGGAGGGGTGAGTGCAGATGGGGTTTTAACTGCCTGTTTATTTCATCTGGAAAATGATATGTCTGTTGTTAGATGTGGCTTTGGAATTCTCTTTTAACAGTATATCACTTGTCTTAGACCAGGTGTTGACTGGTCAAATTACAGGAACATGAAGTATAATTTGTACTTGTCACACAGGCAGCCTTTTCTTAAAGGCATTAAGTACTATCTTTTTCACCTGATTCAGTGAAAAGATATCTAAATGTGTGGTGGGCAGTTACACCCTCTCAACATGCCTCCACCCACATCACCCTGTGGATGGTGCTTTGTTATCTCAGCACTGGAATCATGCTGGACCCAGCTGGAAAAGAGGCAAAGAAAGTGATGTGGGAGGGGCAGAGCTCTTAGAAACCATTCCTGGTTTTGTAAATAGGAAAAAGCAATTTTAATTCAAGATGATGTAGTTTCCAAGTGATTCAGCCAGAGAGAAAGATGATTTATTTTTCCAGTGGAATTGGAAAAGGCATATGGGAGTCACTGATGCACTCAAGGGTCCACACTGCCAGGCAGAGGGGCCTAACACTGTATTCCTAAAATCTCAGGCTAAGCTTATCATTAGCCATTAATTTGATATTAAAAGCACAGATAAGTCAATTGAAAGTATTGGTACTGAGGCCCCTTTATTTCCAATTCGGGCAGTTTGGGGAAACTTCAGACTAAGTTTAGTCCAATCCCTCGAATTGAGCGTGTGCTGCCCCAGGCATTTCCAAGTTGCTCAAGGGCTGCATTACAGGCTTGGACCATCACCAGCTGTCAAAGTGGTTTTGGTGTGCAAGCAGAGCAAAGCTTCTGGTTTAGTTTCTCTGAAAAGGAACAAGATTTAGTTAGCTCACACCAAAAACACTTTGCAAACGAAACCAGAGCTCTGTAAGTGGAGACAATTGGGTAAATAACTGCAAAACTGCATTGCTGCTCCAGCCTGGAATACCATGCACAACCTCAGGCACCTGAAAAAAGAATCTTGATTTCCAAAGCAGTCAAGTGCCAAGAGTACCCACTAACTGTTTATCTTACAAAACAAAAACACAACATTAAGCTACATAATAATGGCAAAATAATTGTATTTTTTAAACCCCCACACAATAGAAATACTGAAGTCTCATCTCTTCTTTCGAATGCCTCATATGATAAATTACCGAATTAGAACTCCTAAGCTGTGTTTCGACCAGGGAATGGGAAGCCAAATATTCAGGCCAAAAGCTACAAAGGTCTAAGGCACCAAGCAGCTGTGTAGATGGCCAGCTCACACTGAAATCACTCAAGCACAGTGAGGTGCCTAAATAACACTGTGCCTCCTGTCTGCTTCTCCACCAGATAAACTAGTGCAAATAATCTTTAGATTTCTGGGGTTAGATTAATGGATCTTTGCTCAGACAGTTATATAATAATTTTGCACTTCACTTTAAATGCAAAGACAACTGAGAGACTTTCAGACTGTAGATAAACTAATAATACACTGCACTTTCAGTTTGTTATTCAAGGGATGCTACACAAAGCGGGATTGATTTTGCAGCTATTGCACTTCAGCAGCTCCTATGTGGGGCAATGGGCACTTGTGTGGGAAGAACTGCTGTGGAAGCAGTCCCCATAATGCACTTATTGACAAGATTAATCCTCAGTTTTCCTTCAAAGTGATTGCAAGCTGCATCAACATTCCAGTGATCTTAGAAGGTTTCTGTGTATTTTCCCATATGGTTTTAGCAAGAAGTTTTAAAAAGTTATATGGCAAAAGCTTGATTAAAAAGAAAATAAAATCCCTAAATTGGGTCATATGTAGGACATTCCTCTTGGTAATCTCTCTGTATTATAGAACAGCCTCACAATTTAAATAGAAGTCAACCCAATTTACAAAATTGGATTGGACAAAACACTAGAGAACATGTTACAGTATAGGGAGTCATCATGCATACACAGTGCAGATGCACTGCTGAATGACCTAACTTGCCCATTTGCATCTCTAATTTCTATGATATAATCTCCATTCCACACTGCAATTATTAGAGAAAGAAATTAATTTCTTGGTTTCAAGGAAGTTGGTAGAGGAATAGGGGGTAAAGAGAGGAAATCGAATTTTGCAGAGCCATGATTCCAAAAATAATTCAGCAAGGAAAAATCCTGTAGAAGAAGAGGGTAGAAAGTTATGGAAGAGAATTGACATTCAGCATGCTGTTAAAACTTTGCATTGCTAGAATAGTGGCAACAAAGTCACTCCTTGTTTCTATTGCATTCTAACTGTTTTGTTCTCTTCCACTATTCTTTGCCATTTGTTTTTATATTTACTGTTACACATACCAATTAAGAATTCTTAGCAGGTTTTCCAAGCAGTAGAAATTTAAATTAGATTACAAAAAGAACCTCAAAAGCAGAATGAGATTTTAAATGGATCATTGAAACTAACTGCAAAATTCTTTTATCAGAAGGGGGGAAGGTAATACTTTTTAAGAGTGCCTTAAAATTAATCCAAAATGAGTGTCACTTATTTTCAGTGTGTCAGATTTGGAAGGTCTACTCTGAGGTTAATGTGAAAGTGAATGTAAAAATATTTTAAGCTTTTTATTCACCAAACTGAAATACCATGAAATGAAAACTTTAGGAAACCAAACTGGTATCAACAGTACCAGCCATATAGTATGTACAGTTCACTAAAGCATATTCCATTGAGGGAACTGAATTGGGTACAAGTTGCTCAGGGTAAGAGCTCTCCTTCTGCCACATGGAATAGTGAAAAAGTTATCTGGCAGCACGTTACTTGAAGGAATCTGCAGTTCTGCCATGCACTTACTCTGTGTTGTATAAGTCCGCAAAATAGGTGGTCCAACCTTTCCCCCACACTACCAAACTCCCATCTTTGCCTCCTGCCCCATGCTGGCATGATGGGTCATATGTTGACCAGATTCACAGCTCATCTTGCCACATTTAAACCTGTTATTTTTTGCTAGCAAAAGCCAACAAATAGTAAGAAAGTCAACCGTCAGAAATTGCAATGCCTGCTGTTTGGGACATAGTGGCCTTGTCTGCACCAGTGTTTTTTTCTGGAGCCTCTGAGAACTGACAAGGCTGGTCTAACCCCATCAGTATCAGGGATGCTTGGTGCACAGCTGCATATGGAGCTCCCTAGCCAGTGACTGTTTCAACTCCGTCCACATTGCCAAAAGTTAAATAGGAGCTGTGCCCCAGCATTTACCAGTGCTTCACAACCCGTGAATAAAAAAAAAAATTAAAATAAAAAAAAGAAAAAAAACCAACAAACCCAAACCAAACAAAAAAAAAACCCCAAAAAACCAAAACAAACATCCACATCAAATCCCCTTAAGGAAGAAAGTGTGTCCCTTCCTGTGAAAGGCCTAAATTTCTGAGCATCTCTGCTCTCTGGTGCTGCACCACTTCCCACACACTGTCACAAGTCTCTAGTACTTGGTGCCGTTATTTTCTGGCACCAGGTGATCTCAAATCCTTTCTTTTTTCTAAGTAATTTTCCATTCCTCACACCTATGAAGAAGAGTTTAATAAAGGTGATTGACCTAAAGCTAGGTGATCTCTGCACACAGTTTTGGCTCGTTCCCTGGGCCCAGCCAATGGACTGACCACGGAGGACCACAACTCTCCTCCAGGTTGACAGCTCCCAGCTCATGGGGACACCAAGACAAGCCTGCTCCAAATCCCAAAACGTGCACAGCCACCTGCCCCAACAGGCACGGCAGCAAGGAGCACTCAGGCAGATGCTGCCAGCTGAGGTGGTGGCCAGGGAGGGGAGGGCGATCCACTTGAGGGTTGAGGAGTTGCAGGGGCTGTTGTGTGAGGCCTGAGGAGAAGAGGCACGGGGGATGAGCAAGGCTGGGGTGAGGCAGCTGTGAGGTGGCAGGCAGAGAGGAGCCCTGGAGGGGAAGGGAGGCCCAAGCTCATGCACCTGATAGACCTGAGAGAAGCCTCTCCTGCAGGCAAAACAGAAACCTGAGGAATTTTCCCAAGGGAGAAGGTGGTAGCTGCTGATCAGTCAGTACCAAATTTAGTCACAAGCATGGAATCCTAGGGTTAAAAGTGAACCCTCAGCAAGCCCCAAACTGGGGTGAGGGTATGTGGATGCAGCATTGCTGAGGAAACATCATTTCTCTCTCTTTTTTTCCTCACCTTCTGAGTGGCTGAGAGAACTGCTTCTGCAGAGATTGCTACTTGTACAAAACACAACAGCCTGCTGAAATGGATTTACTTTATAAAGCAGCTCCCCATCGCAGCAGCACTGCAGTAGTACAGACCCGAAAGTCACCTGTACGGAACACCGAAAAAAAACCACTCATAGCAACAAAATCTTCTGGGTCAACAAACAAAATTTTGTGAAAAGAAAGAAGGCTTTGATGTCAGTTCTTTGGATTCTGAGCAATTTTGTGAAGTGGTAATAGGGAACCAGGGGATGTTACTTAAACAGTCCAAAGGTTTTGAATAAAGAGTGTTCACAAAAGGCTACTAAGGAAAGCCAGTTGACAGGAGGAGAGGAGTGGGTAACACCCTGCCAGTCATGGATGCAAATCCAGTTAGGGGATAGCACGCAGGGGCAGAGCAGGAATAATTGCTTGGTTCTCTTCACAGCATTTAAGTAGTGGGGTGCCTCTAGGATCAATACAAACAGTGGCATTGTTTAATGTACTTATTGAGGTCCTACTAGAAAGGCTGGATCCATAAGAGCAGTGGGCAAGACAAGGCTGGTGAGACACCTCGGTAAGCCCTGACAACACTAAGTAACTGAGTAATGTGTCAGCAAAGGGAATGCAGTGTAGATGAGTGCACAGTAATGCACCTTGGAAGGCATGATTTAAACTACTCATATACACAGATGGGCTCTGAATTAATTGTAACCTTTCAACAGAAAGATTGAGGCATCAGTGTGGACAGCTTAATGAAGATGTCTGCTCAGTGTGCTGCAGTGGACAAACCCAGAAAATAAGCTGTAATAAAAGAAATGGTTGACAGAAAATATTGTAACATGATTATATAAAAAATATTCATAGAAAATTTCAGTCATCCAACCTCAGAGGGATGCAGAAGAGAAACCTGCCTAGAGAATAAACCAAATGACCTTGTAGAGGTCAATCATGCCAAGTGCTGCTTATGTCCTGAGTTACTGACTGCAGTGCATCCTAGAATCTCAGCACCTTAACTGAGCAGATTGATAACTTTTAAAGAAAGAGTACATGAAAGTTTGTTCAATGAAGGACAGACTGGATGTGTCACATGGCATGCTTATGTATCTTGTTCAATAATAAGGAAACATGTAAAAGGACATAGTCTCTCAATGCAGCCCGTAACTAATCTGCAGAAAACTGGTCAGAAACTGTTACTGTGGTAAATTGCTTTGTTTACCACCAAAACCAATGAGACTTAAACATACATTAAAAAAAAAGGAAACGGTCTCTCTGCTCATGTAAATAGAGTCAGCCCATTAACTGTTGTAATCAGTCGAACTGATTATACAAGCCACAGAGGTACCATTTCATCAGTTGTACAGAAAATAAAAATGACAAGAGCCTTCAATTTCCAATGTTCAAGAGTCGGCAGGGTTAAGACAGAAATCCCTGAGATTTATGTCTCCACCAGTGATGATATAGCTGGCGAGTTGCTTTATATTAGAGTTTTGTCCTCTCAGTTGTACGGTCATGAGGGAATCCTTCCTCAGGTATAGTGTTGTTGAATGCCTGATGCATCACAAGTTCTCTAGAAGACATTACTGTTGGCATTGCTAGTTAGGCAGATACTGAACTTAGTGTACCAGCAGCTTCTATGAATACCTATCTTCAGGCAAAATACATGGGACTGAATTTCAGATGTCCTTTTAGCTATTTGTTCTTTCTGAAATCAAGTTCCCTTGTGCTGTGCAAAAAAAAATAAAATAATTGAGAGAGGGATTGCTAGCCATAATACATGAGAAGAAATATGACAGTTAAAAATAGCATTAATCAGAGCTATAGACTGAGTTTAAGTCAGTATTAGTCACAGAGCTGTTTGTTTTATTCTGCAGCAACTAATATAATATTCAAGAACATAATAATAATAATAATAATAATAATAATAATATATTATTATTATTATTATTGAGCAGTCAACTAGCCTGGAGAATTTATACATGAAAGACAATGAATGAAATGTTCAAAACATTGCAAACTGTCAGGAGTTTTGCCCTGAAATGCGAAGACTTTTAGAAAATCTGTAAATGAAAATACAGAGTGGTGGATATTTCTCTTGGAGGAGTAAAAGCAATATGTACATGTAGCAATAATAATCCTCTTCCTACCCTGGCATGGGAATGGTGGATGGGAGGGAGATTGGAGCAGCAGACAACCTCATTGAAGTAGAAGTGTAGGTCAGCCTCCACCCTTGGAGGAAATATTTTTCTTAAGATGTGGAAGACAACTTCAGATGGATGCAATAGCCATAATACATATTCGTGCTATCGCTGAACACCTTCCATACCAGACCAAATTATAGGATGTTTGTTTTATCATGTATGGGCATTAGAGTGAGAGAAGTTGTTGGATTTAGCATTTTCTGTATGAATGGAAATTCGTTATTGGGGTGTGAGAGTCTGGAAGGAAGAAAGAGGCAATGGACGTGGTTATGCAAAGAAGTTGCCGAAGAACGTAATTTCACTGTGACTGATAATACGTTCCTGGACTGTTGCCATTCACCCTGTGAGAAATTTAGTGGGGAGTGTTGCACGTAGCTGCAGGAAATGGGCTATTTGGAAGGAAATTTGCAGTGATCTTCCTGGACAAGAGCTATGAGGATTGAAAGTTTGCAGGGATAATTCATCCTGAAGCAGAAAGGAAGCAAGAGCCTCCAAAGAGTCTTGCAGAGGTAATTGGTAAGAGGCACCGGGAGTGGAATATTTAGGACACGGGGAAGGCAGAGAAGAGAGGGGAGAATTTTGTCCTGTTGCTTGGGTGGGACTGAACACAAGGCTATTGGAAGGGCTACCTTTTGGATGAGATTAAAAATGCCAGAGTGGATCCTGCCTGCACTGAAGTCAGTGATGATAATGACTATTTCTACTGACATTAAGGTGGCCAGAGTCCCACTCATGATCTGAAGTAAATGCAGAAAACTAGGATAACTGTAAAATGTTTTGATGTCAAATATCTGTGGCCACAGTAGTGATTCTTAGGCATTAACCCAAAAAGATCTCTCTTAGGCATTTTCTAGGAAAAATGTATCATTTTTTTCCACTTTACAGAGAGATAAACTGAGGTCTGTGTAGGACTTTCAGAAGGAGAAAGGAATTCGGGTGCTTAAGTCTGATTTTAATTACACTGCTGGAACTGGGAGAGAGGAGAGAACAAATACCTTGGCTCCTGGCCTTTTGATGAGACCACTACACAAGCTATTAAAGGACTTGTTTTCCTTTCTGATTACATTTGACCATTTAAATCCATCAGCTTCTACTCTAAAAGGAAAAGAGTGCATACTCAATTCTAGAGTAATTAGGTAATGTTGGTATTATGCTCTGAAGCTGTGAAGTGCTAATTTATGTAAAAGGCGAGTAGTAGTATTACTAGTGCTTGAGTATGATATCATCAGGCTGACGCATAAGAACAGCAAAGTGTGAAAAATTACATACATCTGCTGTGCCTTCCTAAAACAAATGAAACCAAAACCAATCAATTGAAAAAAAAATTGATGGTGTAGTTTGCAACGCTCATAAAGATATGACTGATAAGAAAACAGGGTTTATATTTCCAAATAAGGGGCTACCAAACTCGAGTTTTGAGTAATTTTAGGAAATATAAACTACTTTGAATATACACATTTCTTTGTTTACATTTCATTATTTTTCAGGGGTTTGACTGACTTACTGCACATATTTCAGACCTAAACTTAAAATGTACTAGAATTGAGTCTGTTGTTTCCAAATCCTAGGGCCCACGAAACAGCTACTTACACAAATGGAAACAACATTTGCTGGTGCCAACCAAAATGAAAGGCTGAAGGAAAACAGGAAGTAATCCACACAGAACGTGTGTAACTAATCTTCAGAGGGATAGCAGCAAGACTCCTCTGCAGCAAGCATTCAGGAAGGGAGAAGCACAGATAGGCATCTTCTACACTGAGAATGGCCTGTCTGAGCAAGATTAACCCTTCCCACAGAAAACAAAGATAACCTATCAGTGTTCCAGAGAACAGACAATGTGAAGTGCTGGATTGAGATGAGACCCAATTTGAAATATAAAGCCTCAAAATACAGCTTTGCAGTAAAAAGGTTCTCAACTAAAGAAAGGCAGTGAAAATCCACTGAAAAGACAGGTCAGACTGGAATGATTGCTAGATTCTTTATACTTGTCAAAAATAAACCGCTGGAGAAGGTGTATGCAAAGTAAGTTGCCTAAAATGACAAACGAGATGCAAAGGTTTATTGCTTACAAATTCTCCTGAACCCGCAGCACATTTCTAAAGGCCTGGAATGGATGGTGTTGCCATTACCACACAGTACACACATTATAATTATTTAATTTGGGAGAAGAACATAATCAAATCAAAGGAGAAAATGTAACTGAAACTGCAACTGTCTGCTGACAATGTATGACACGTGACACCAACACCACAGCTACTTGTAACCCTTTATCATCAAGAGGAGGACTAAAAAACTTCCCTATTTCTTTAAATAAAAATTTAAAGTGGCAAAGTTGCTGGAGAAGCCTTAATGACCATAGTGATTATGTGGAACAGCTACTTTCCTATATACTACAATACCGTTTTTGCACACACTTTTTTGCTGTACGTTGAACTCTTGTAGTGCCATGAAAGTCAGTATTTCTCATGTGATTTAGAGAGATTCTGCTGCATATGATACCGTTAGGTCCAATAAGCATATCCAAAGTACGTGCCTAGGTCCAATAAGCATATCCAAAGTACGTGCTTATCCATATCTAAATTGGTGTTCAGCACTGCAACAGAACATTTCTCTTATATAACCATTATGTTAATGTTAGTAACATTTTCTTCAAGTCAGAAATATTGAATCTGAACTTAATCAATAGAATAATATAATTACATTTTTTACTGGGTATTATTAAATTCCAAGCCAGACACTCACACAGATCAGTGTCTCAAGTGGACTGCTGCGCTGTAAAAATATGATCACCTGAAAATCCAGCTCCAAGTACAGACAGTTGCTGGATCTAAGTTGTATCAATTTGATTAGCTGGTGGTCTGAGAAGTTAAGATTTTGTCAACCTTACTCATACTGAGAAGAATCTTACTTCCTGCACAGCCTCATCAACTTAAAACAGAATGTTTGTATGCAGATACAAGAGAGTAGGGTACTGTGTGAAATGATCTGCCCAAAAAGCATTACTTAATCATGTGTATAAATGTATCTGTATTGAGGCCTATATTTGTAATAAAAAAAATTTTTTTTTTTTTTAGCATTCCAGTTCATTCTAATAATAAGCTTCAATTATTTGGTGGATTTCAAATAAATTACTTGACAACTACCAGTTCAATTAATTACAGAATGTATGCAACAAACGCTTAGGTGTACTCATCCAGGCCTAATACATACTTAGAAGTACGCACATTGCTTTCTAATAATTTTTAATTAAATAAAGCATCTCATTCTACCTAAAAAAAAATAAAATTAAAGTCTTTCTTGACCCAGATCAGTAGTATTAGTACATGGTTTGGTCTCCAAACAAAAAAAATATTTGTTCATATAGCCTAGCTCTGGTGACCGCTTTCCACCTCTGTGCTCTATTTGAAGCTTGTGTTATTCAGTTTACTACAGAAGCTACCAGTGCTTTGTCAAAAGCACCTGAATGTTTCCTTTTGTTACTTCTGGTTCCCACTGATACCAAAACTTTAAGAGTAGTGAAAAGGTCTGTGTTGGGGTTCTATGTGACAAAGTACAAATGTAATGATGCTTGATTCATTATTTGCTTATGTGTGTGTATATTTTAGTATTTTTACCTCCTCTCGTGCCTCTTCAGGAAATAATGTTCTTAATAAGTTTTCCCATTTTTGCAGAGTTTCTTTTTCAAAAGAGATACCTTGCATGGAAATTACACTTAAAGAAGACTCTCAGTTGTGATCATACAAGTTTGAAAGACTGCACTGAGAGGGCATATAAGGGTAAAACAATGGAGCTTGCCATGCTTCCCAAGACATTCTCACACGAATAACATCATGCAGATAAAGGGTGCCACATTCATTATTATAAAAATAAAATATATTGGTACACTACTATCTTGATCCATCTAACAAAACACAAAGAAATGTGGGTGGGAAGAGAGTAGCACAATTTGCATAACCTGTGTTCTTTACTTTTGACCACCAATTTTATGTGTACATCTTTGGTTCCTGGCATACCAACAAGAGATGCAAGCACATGAAACCCTCTGACACATCCCCTAATGCTTCAGGGAAGTTCCTTGCCCTGGGTAACTCCTTTCAGAATGATTTGTTGCTAATAAAGCACACCTGCAACCCCAATTCTCAGCACAGTAACCACCTGCAACCAGCACAGAGATGGTTTATCCTGTGAAACCTGTCAAAGAAAAAATTAATCCCATACAGACTAATTGAGATAGCACATTCTATGTGTCTTTCTGCCCTTCCACTGACTTTCTGCCACTAGCCAGCTCTTAGGAACACAATACACGTTTGCTTTGATATCAGTCCAGTAACTCCTGGTAACATAGGCCACCACTGAAAGAAATCCCCAGAGGGTCATCTCTTCCACACTTGGGCTGCCTATCTCTATGCCAAGTGCACTACCTCTCTGAACAGCGGCCTTCCCTGGGAGAACAGATTGTTGGAATGGGAGGCTAGATGCTCAGCTCTGGAAAATACCTGGCTAGTGTCTGGACCAACAGAGGGGAGCTGTGATTGCTTTAGGAAGCTTGTGTCTGATATTGAACTAAGTAAACTGAGTTAATCCTATGTTTTCTGCCATAGTCTGGATTGTGGGGCTGTTCAAACAGCCAAACTTGCCAAGATAATTCCTTCCCACATGGATACACAGAGGATATCATGATCACACCCATGGTTAATCTTGAGTCCAATCTTTCCCCTCAATCCCATAAGAATAACAGGTCTCTCAGTAATGAACATCAGAAAACAGAGTTCCCTTTCAGTCAAAATCCCAACAACAAAAAAACCCAACTGTTCTTCTTACAAAGGGAGTTCCAGGCAAAAAATAAAAAAGGCATGTTGAGAGACCAAAACAGATCTCTCTGCTTCCTGGGTGCCCATCTGGAACAAACTTGTCATTGTTTTTCCTCAGGGTGGGCAGTGAAACTAGGGACAGCCATCCAGCAAAGAGCTGGGGACCACCTGCACCACAGTTCCCTCCTCCATCCCAACTGCCAGGTGCCTCTGGAAAGGGTGGGATTGAAGGTAGTTTTGAAGAGGTCAAACATGAGAGCAGCCAGAAAATCATAGCTTGTCTTCTCAATAGCAGAGCGTAATGATTTCTACAGAAAGGGCATTTCTTCCAGGATATCATTCTAATATAAAATTTCCTATCAGATAACCCTAGCAGCTGTCCTGACCTGGATTTTCCTGACTGCTTTGTGTCAGCGTGGGAGGGAACACACAGAAACTCACCTCCACAATCATCTGGGACAGACAAGTTACGGAGAGTTAGGGATTACATTTCCAAATTTGTAAAAAAAAGACTTGAAGATCCAAGTCCCCCTGAAATTGGTTGCCCTGGGTATCTTGTTCCAGGGATATACCCCCCCAATACTCAGCAATCTTAAACATTTCCAGCAAATATCTGAAAACACACCATCTGGGATTCTCCTTTGTGATTTTCCTTTCCTTCCTTTCATCACACTCAGCAGACATTCCACTCTGGAAGGAGTGAACAAGGCTGCATCTGCAAGCCAGCCTTCCAATTCAAAATGTTAACACAACCAAGGATCCATCTTTTTCTTTCTTTTCCATCGTCTTATTTCTCATCCTCCTAGATGGGCTCTTCAGTCACATTCTGCTTTCAAGTCTACTCCGATTCTTCACTTGAGAAGCAACTCTGTGAATCTTGCTGCTTTCATTCCCACCCCTGACCATCTCCAGCTTTCTCCTGACATGCAGTGCCCTGCTTTCTTGCCATCTGACTGAGGAACCAACTCATATGCAGAAGACTTTGAAGAATATGAGTGGAAAGACTTCTTAAATAACCAGAGGTTAGATCAGGAGTGGCCAACAAAATGAGATACGGGGTTTCCTGAGAGCTCAGTGGTGATGGGCTCATGCTTTGTCCTACATTCCCTTAGCTGCCAGTCACAAGTCTTCCAGCCATTTCCAGGAAAGCAACCGACTGTGTTCCCACTTTGTTATGGCCATAAACAATGACAGACTTGCCTTGTCTGGCACCGCTCTGCTGAGCCTTATTGGGATCCCATTGCAGCCCCCGATGAAGAAAGCACCATCCTGCCTAATTCTTTGTACGTGTGCTGTAAATAACTGAAGATATGTTTTGTATGAGTGAGGTGTCATGGAGGCTGTGACTTCCCTACTATTGCTTCTGGCAGTCTCACGCCAATTGTCCATAACTCACTTTGGCAAGCTGGCAGCTTCCAGCACCTGAAAGCTGAAAATAGGAAAGGGCATTTGCAGGGTGGTGATACGATGTGTGCTTGGACTTAAAAAGGATCACAAACTTAAAGCAGTGGAGAGCAAAAAGGCATACCAGTATCACCATGGATATGTGACATTAAACAAACCACTTGTCACGATGCACAGCTGACTACTTGCCAAATGGAACAGGATCTTCTTATTATTCATTGTTTTGTCCTGCAAAACCTGCACACCAATGAGAGGAAAAGTCTCCAGAAAGGTACTGTCACTTTTGTGACCATTCCTGGCTGTATTGGAGATCCTTGTTCAGTGGCAAGTCCCAGATGGCCACCTACTCACATGAAGACCAAAAGGTGAAATCGTGGCGGGCACCCTACTTAACTGCTGCGGGAAAGGGAGCTGCAGGATAAGGTAACTTCCTTGAAGTAACTCAAACTTCTAAATTAAATTGAATTAATCAGCACTTTGATTTCATCCCTGTTGTCCCTCACAGCTGGGATGTCAGCCAGGTATTTTCCTGGCATCCCATATGTGCCCATCCCCTTTCACCTGGGCACATGGCTTTGCTAGAGGATTGCACCAGCCACAAAGAGACACTCATGCATCACACCTCAGTGTATCCCAGCTCTGCCTCCATCCCAAGGAGAGACAAGGTAGAGCTAACCATCCTTTTGGTTTCATAAGTCACTGCAGCCAAGTAAAAACCTGGCCCACTCAAAAGGGGACAAGACGGCTGCCACATGGACAGCCTCTTGAAGCATTCCATTTGCCCTCACCTGTGCCTCCCCAGGGAGGCCCTCCTGCACTGTGGTGCATCCTCGGAAACGACGTGGGGGAGCAGAAACCCCATCTCAGCCTACATGATGGCCGTTTTGAGCTCAAATTCACAGTTCTTTGTGCCTGGGGGGGGGAAGGAGGAGGGGAGTGTCCTGCCTACCACTGTCGTCTCTGTGTGCCCGTAGACGGCTAAAAGAAGAAAAACACGGGAAGCTGAAAGCCAGGCAAAGGCACTGTGGAAAAGTGGGCCACCATCCAGCACTTCCCTGTGGTATGCCTCCCCCAGCCCCTCAGCTCTTCCCTGCTACTTCAGCATGGCTGCCCTTCAGAGAGGAGCTGGTGGATCTGGAGCAAAAGGCAGGAGCGCCGGCCTCGGGGGTGAGGGGCGGCTTGGATACGCGTGGCCCTTGCAGGGGCTGTGCAGCGAGGCAGGGCTCTGCCGGACAAGGGGAGCGACAAGGGACGTGCCCAGCCCGGGCTATTGCCCGTGCAAAGCGTGTGCCCACCCGCACTCCGCATGTTCTGTTTTTCTTTGCCATTCCAATGAAAACAATCGTAAATAACCGTAACAAACCCCACCACACCGGCCAAGGGCAAGAGTGGGTGGGCACTCGCCCTGCACGGCCCGGGTGGCAGTGGGGAAGAAACAGGAGATGGAAGGACGTGGGAAGTGGGGAGCGTGCCGGTATCCCCACACACACCTCCCGCATGCGGCGCCCGCGTTTGTGGAAAGAAGTGGATTTCGGATCTCGCCTCCGGGAGAGGGGCCGGCCCCAAGGACGCCCACGCGGGTTCTGGGGCCTCACGCCGGCGGATCCGGGCACCTGCACCGCGGCGGCGCCGGAGGGACGGACCTCGCCCTGCCCGGGCAGCGCTGCAGGACCGCTCAGCCCCACGCGTGTCGGCGGCCGCCGCGCTGCAGCGACACGAGCGGACGGGGCGCAAGGGGCAGCGGCGATGCCCGGGCGCGGGGCTGGACGGGGCCGTGAGCGGCGGGAGAGCGGCCGCGGG
>VZRV01000538.1:521244-615853 GCA_013398115.1 Falcunculus frontatus | reverse complement strand
CGCCCCGCTTGCTCCAGGTTTTACTTCTGGTTGCCTGTAAGGGTTTTGCTCCTCCCTTCTGAAATCCTATATTAGCCGCGGCCAAAGCCGTGTAAGGAACACAGCTCATTGTTGGCAAGTGCCGATGCGCCTCGCGGAGGGGCGAGAACCAGCTCCGGGGCTGCGGCAGCGATCGCGGCGCCGGTCACGTCAGCGCCGGGAAGAGGGAGCCGGAGAAGCCCTCTCTATGCTGGGTGACTCTCGCTGACTTGATTCCACCGCCACCTTTGAAGGAGAAGAAGAAAGAAGCCGGGAGGTGAGTGCGGCGGTTCTCGTGGCTGGTGCCGGCTGTCCCTTTTGTGTGCAACAGGAAAAACGTGACTGCATAAACACGCGAGGAAAGGTGTTTCTCAGCTGCCTGGCTTCACGTCCTTATCTGTGTATTGCCGTATTTTTACCAAAATAATTGGGACTTAATTCCAAAAGTTGCTGAGAGCGGCTAGGTGGGACTTGCCAATTCTTTGCTTGTTCCCCGCAAGTTAGCGAGAGTGCCGTGGGAATCCGCTGCCTTCGCGGGCGAAGCCGGGGGGCTTGGGCGCCTCCGGAGCGTGCGGGGAGGCGGCGGCGGTGGCCGACTGCGACGCTCCCCGCCGATAGGTATGCGCGACTTGGAGTGGGAAGGCGTGCTGCCCGCCGGATTAGCGGAGGGGACCGGGATTTTCGTTCCTCGGGCTCCCCTTTTATTTTTTCCCTTTGTACGCCATGGTGGAACCACTGTAGATTTTTGGGAGATTTTTTTTTTCCTCTCCACCGGGATGGAGAGAGGACTGCAGGACCAGCGAAGTAATTTCTGCCAGGGCCAGGCAGATGCAGCTGGTCCGGGAGAGGGCGGCTGGATGTCCGAGGGTGTATTTTCCTAATGTATTCACACGCTAACTTTCCAGGTGAGCCATGGCAGACCACATGATGGCCATGAACCACGGACGATTCCCCGACGGATCCGGCGGGCTCCATCACCACCCTGCGCATCGGATGGGCATGGGGCAGTTTCCCACCCCCCATCACCACCACCAGCAGCAGCAGCCGCCGCAGCAGCACGCCTTCAGCGCCCTGATGGGCGACCATATACATTACGGAGCTGGGAGTATGAACGCGAGCAGCGGGGTGAGGCACGCCATGGGGCCGGGCAGCGTGAGCGGAGGGCACCCGGCCGGCAGCATGCCGCCCCCCGCCCGCTTCAGCGGCTCCCAGTTCATGGCCCCCCCCGTCGCCAGCCCGGGAGGGCAGCTGAGCGCCAGCATGCAGCTCCAGAAGCTGAATAACCAGTACTTCAGCCACCACCCCTACCCCCACAGCCACTACATGCCGGACTTGCACCCCGGCAGCCACCAGCTGAACGGCGGCAGCCAGCAGCATTTCAGGGACTGCAACCCCAAGCACGGCGGCGGCGGCGGCAGCGGCTTGCCGCCCGCCGTCCCCCACGTCCCCGCGGCAATGCTGCCGCCCAATGTCATAGACACGGACTTCATCGACGAGGAGGTCCTCATGTCCTTAGTCATCGAAATGGGGCTGGATCGCATCAAGGAGCTTCCCGAGCTGTGGTTGGGACAGAACGAGTTTGACTTCATGACAGACTTCGTTTGCAAACAGCAGCCCAGCAGGGTGAGCTGCTGATTCATTTAAAACAAACAAAGGACTTTTATCGGTGCGAATGAAAACATTCCCCTAGACACGGTGTCTCACTTTTCAGGGCTTGAAAAGGTGAGAATCTGGAAAGCAGAGTCAACTATGCGCTTGTATAATTTTTTTTTTTTAAATCGCTGCCACCTTTTTTTTTTCTTTTTGTAGGTTTGTCACTCACCTCCCCTCCTGTAGTAATAATATCTAGCGAACTCTGCCTTTTTATATTGGTTGCCCCCCTCCCGACCTTCTTCTCTTAATTTCCTCGCAGTAACGTGCCCATAATTCCCACAGTGCTGAACTGTTAGATATTAATATTGGCAAATTGCTTAATCTTGTGGATTTTGTAAACGATGATTTCCAATGACTTGAACTGCATTCAAAATCTGAGTGAACAGGGAAAAAAAATTGCATTAGTTGGTTGCATGAACTTTGAAGGGCAGATACTACTGCACAAAAGCTGCCATCTTGCTTAATTTTTAACTATGCATTGCAGTGCAGACTAATTTTTTTTTTTTCTGAATACTCTAAACTGGAAGCTTAACAGATGTGGGCCAAACCTTTCCAGATCAGGAAAAGTAATACTGTTACTTAAAAAGTCTGCTACCCATTCCCCCTCCCCCATATGTACAGACAATAATATGGTGTGGATGGAATGTTGACTAGTGGCAAACATTTCACAGATTTTTTTTTTTTTAATTTGTTTCTGTCTTCAGCGTTTTGACACTGTGCTAATATAGTTTATTCAGTACATGAAAAGATACTACTGTGTTGAAAGCTTTTCAGGAAATTTTGACAGTATTTTTGTACAAAACATTTTTTTGAGAAAATATTGTTAATTTATTCTATTTTAATTTGCCAATGTCAATAAAAAGTTAAGAAATGCTTTAGTTTTTCTAGAAGTCATTTACCAGTATTTTTCTTCAAAACTCTTCCCCACTGTCCCTGGTAAGTAGAACATCTATCTGTACAACCGTGTTGGTGTGCAAAAAGACATTCCAAAATAGAAAGTACACTACACCCATATATATGTCATGGTGAACTCGGTAGGTGAGCGGGATTTGAGCATACTTACAGCATAAAGCCTCATGCGTTACATTGTAATATGCCTGTCAGTGTGGTTTTCTGAAAAATAAAGTTGCCGAGGGTGCAACTTTTTTTGTGACTTGCCAACATACTTGCTTTAAATGTAGTTGTCCAGAGTTATGATGCATAAAGTATTTATTATATTTATCTATTAAACTTGTAATTTTATAAATCTGCTTTCATTTATATAGTAGACTTCGTTCTTTTGTATATTCATTATCTCACCTGCTATGTAAAAAGTGTTTGTAATGTGGGATGGGAGGGTGGTGGGTGTCACCCTCTGTCTCTCTCTCACCTCACAGGGTTAACACAGGAGATTGCTGCATCAGTCCAGATCTGCGTGACACTGGAACTGATTTCATTTCATTTCCAGTGACTTAGGAGAAGGGGAATATATCCTTGAAATATTCCACAGTGGGACATCTCTGACCCCTCTCTCCCAGAAACTGCTACCAGCTGAAGCCACTGACACAAATCTATACAGGTCTACTTAAAATATATTGGAGAAAAATGCCCATTATTTTAAGGCAGCTGACATTTAGTGCCAACTGTTGCTGCCTTCTGCCCTCACTCGGCCTTTGGCAAAGCTCCTGCACAAGTTATTAGTTTGGTGAGGGCTGTGGGATCAGGACCCTAATAATACATGTAATCCTGTTTAGCCATGCTTCCCAAGTTCGATAGAGGAGCGGTACCACCAAGCTTTCTTTTTGCTTACTTTTTAATCCATGTCTTCTGAATTAGGGAGAAAAACAGCATGGTGGATGTAGTTAAATTTTAAACCTGATCACGTAAACAGGAGGATATCACCACACAATGGGAGTGTAAATAGCAGTGTTTCGAATCAAGCTGGGAAATTAAACTGATTACTATTTCTAAGACTGTCCCAGCTGGTAAGAAAAGTGATACTTGATGTTCTTTGCCTTACAGACAAGAAGCAGCTAACATGTTTGTGAATTTAAAAAAGAAATAAAAAATAAATATTAAAGTATTAGCAGAGGTAGAAAGAAGAAAGTGTATGCTTCTGGGAAAAACTGAGATAACTAAATGCACTCTGCAGGCAATGACAGTCCATTCCTAGAAAACTCTCAATACCAAGAATTTTTAAAAAGCAGCCTTCTGATTTCAGCCAGTGATTGCTAATGTTTTGTGATAGTAAATTTTACATCAAATGACAGTAAATCATAACTTACCAACTCACCAATAACGTAAAAGAGTGTTTAGAAGAATACAGCTGTAGTTTTAAGAGCCATTGCCCAATTTGCCACTATATAAATCCTTTTTCCATTTAAAGGCTGTTTGATCTGCGCACGTTTCATTGCCCTCTTCTGCGGGAGTTAGGGAGGATGATTTTTCTGATTCTAATCAACTTCTTGTAAAACAGACTATCAAATTATGTGCATACCAAATTGCATAGATGTTTAAAGCCTCGATGATCTCCTATAACCAAAGGGAATACTCTCGCTTTAATGATAGGCACTTTTGCTTCATAAAGTTGGTTAAACAACAGATTCTTCACACTTGAGACATCACTACTTAAGTCTGTCAACATTAAATCCTTCCATGCAAGCTATTCCAGGAGTAGGCAGTTCCATGGGCACACTAGTAGAGTCTATTTGTGTACAACTCCGTGTAAAACTGAGAGCTGCTGCCTCTGAGTAACAGCAGCTACTGAAAACGCTGGCTTTGGGCAAGGCATCGCCTAGGGGTTTTACGATTTCTTAAAAGTAGACCCTAGGGAAATTTGCCAAACAATCATATTGTCTGCCTTGTCCCTTAATTTCTAATGAAGAGTCAGATCCCAGTGGAGAGCACAAGTGTGTATTTTTTTTATTCATTATATCATCTACTGAGCAATATTGGGGGCCTGACCCTCATCTTGCCGACATGAACCCCTTGGCAATGCTCCCACTGGTTCCCATGGCTGAGGCAGTAACAGGCTTTCAAGTAGATTCTGTCCTCCACACTGCCTCGAAACAGACTGAAGTAATTTATTATTGGAACCTAGCGATTAGCGAAGGATGCACAGCGACCCAGTTCTCCAGCTCCTCATGAAGGACACTGCCGTCTTGCGTCCCGCTAAGTTGCTGTCAGTACAGGAAACTTGACCTCTGTACTTTGGCTGTTTTTCAAGAACTTCCAACATGGTACATGAGATCTGCTCCTCTTTAAGCCACGGCCATAAATAGACGCGCTGCTTTATTTGGAAGGGAGATCAGCCCTAAGCCGCCCCGCCACGCAACGCGCGCTCGGTGGGAAATTAGGCTCCGATTAGCGCAGTCCTCGTCCTTTTTCCCCGGGAGTTAAGAATTCACGGGTGGGCGCTGCGCTGGAGGCCGCAGGAGGGGCAGCTGCCCGCCCACCGAGGGGCTCGGCCGCTGCCCGCCGGGGCCGTGGGCGCTGCGGGAGGCCCNTGGCGGCCGCGCTCTTTGCCGCCGGCCCGCGGGGGGCGCGGGGGACGTGGGGCCGAGAGCCAGCCCGGGCCGGGAACCTCCGTCCTCGCCGCGGCGAGGGGCTGTGCGGGGCCAGGGGCCCGCAACGAGGCGTGCCGGGGGCACAGCTCTCAGCCAGGGCAGCCGGCCGAGTGCTCGTCACTGCCCTGCCCGAGGGACCCTTGGAGAGCCGTGCCGGGAGCGAAGGGCCGTGGAGGGAGAGCCGTGCCCGCAGACGGCGGCCCTGCCCAGTACCCGGCCCGAGGGGGAGTGCGGGCCTTCCTGAAATTTCTCGTCAAGAAGCACACAAACCTTGTGAAAACATGCTTGTTGGTCTCAGGTTTTATTAAAAAAAAAAAAAAAAAAGAAAAAAAGAAAAAAAAGAAAAAAAGTTATATAAACAAGGATTATCCCCTGCTTATCTTGTCTTGCTAGGGGGATTGGAAAATTCCAACATCTGGATTTGTGGAGTTCCTTTCATTTGTTTCATTTTTTAGTCACTTTTCTTTTTTTTAACTTTTTCCCCAGGAAGATGTTTTCCACACTTGCTTGGATACAAAGCCCTGTGGATCACTGGTGTTCAGCCAAAGGCTTGTGTCTGTGGAGCCCCACAGAAGTAGTTCATCAGGCCATAGGTGACTTCTGCATCAGCGTCTGGCTATAGGAGTCATCCTATTCTTAACTTGTTCCTACCCAGTTCCTCCTGCCCTCTGCCTCTGCTCCCTCCCTCCTGTGTGGCACACCAGGGCTTAACGTGTGAGTTGGTACCCAAGGGGGCACTATATCCTTGTATCAGAAACCCCAGGAAAATTGAGGGGGCACAGGCACTGAGGGGAGGGAAGTGAAATCAGAAAAAGCAGTTCTTGACCCTATAGCTGTCCTTTTTGAAGCCTTCATTTCTTAAAAAATACTGCAGGTTTAATGCAGACAGAAATAAGAAATGCCAAAGTTACAGATCTGGGCTACACATACCGTCCTTAACCTGATCTATTTCTGTATCATCACTCATAGGAATAGCAGGATGAACAAGGACTAGGTAACTTTGACAGGAGCTGTTCAAATGATATGACAAAGTATTTTTTAAATAGTCTGGCAGATATATTTGTCAGATAACACTGCATGTGCAATAAAACTCAGATGAGGAATCAGTGGAATTTGGAACCCAAGGCAGCAGCATTTTCTCAGGATTTCATATATTCTAAGTGCATCATTTTGTCAGTACAGAGGAGGTGTTTTACATAGTTTATGAAAATATATTTACACATTTCAATATGGTGTCACTATTGTGCTCACGCGCAAGATAAAACTGAGTCTCAGTAACTGCAACAATAACAAGATACATCAAATGACTGAACAGATGAGCTGCTGTTATGGTAAGTTCTCTGTTATTCTCTTTGCCTCATTTTAGAAAAAATTTGCAACACCAGGTTTTTAATAGAGTTGGTTCAGTCCCTCTCCATCTGCTATGCCTTTCCCCCTCTTAAAAAATTACAGAGGGCCAATTTGATCACAGGCCTGAAACAGATTTTGAAAGACTTATTTACCATATTAAAAAGAAGCTAAACATTTTCCACCTTATCAGGCTTCGTGAAATGCTAAACCACTTTTCACACCTTTTTCTTTCACTGGGCCAAGCTGCTGTTGGATGGAGCCAATGAAGCTTGCAGTTCTGAGTGCCAGCTTCTCTGCTCTTGAGGATGGACATGGGATGTGTCCCTGCTCCTGGAATGCAGGTAAGAAGCAGTCCCATTCCCATTAGTAGTCACAGTGGAAACTGTCAAAGCCAAAACACAGCCTTGAGGCCTATTGGAGTGTTCATTTGGCAACATAGTCCGTATTTTATAAGCAATAAGGTAGAATAAAAGAAACTTTCAGAACTGTCAAGTTCCCAAAACTGTGCCTGAAGTTATTAGTGTGAGTACATGGGATTTCTTAAGCTCAAAAGCTAATTTTTCAGTGGACGCTCATTGCAATAAGAAACTGAGGCCTTTTTAACCAAGAGCCTCCTAAGAATTGCCCTGTGAGTTTCCTACTGCAGGCTGCTTTGCTAACACTAGTGCACTGTGCAGGAGAGGGGAAAATTTCTGAAGTATCTAAAGTGTCTTGTCTGCTGCTATTCAAACACAAGTAACAGAGTATTTCAGATTTCACTCTCTCCCTGCCAGGATAAGTATTTAAAGGCTTGGTACTCAAAATCTCTTCTATTTACTTCAAGCTATGTTATTTGGTCTAATAAGTGGTATTATCTGTGTCTACAAACCTCATACAGTTATATATCCTCCATCAACTGTGTATGAAGTAGAGTATGTATTTGAAGGCAGAAATTAATTCCTCGGATTTTCCAATGATGGGAAAAGACACCAGGCTTCTGCACACATCTGCTTTGTACAGAAACTTAATAGTTATATTTTAGGTTGCTTATAGGATTATAAGGGTTATATAGTTATATTTTGGGTTGCTTATCAGCAGGTTGCACTAAGGCTAATGTGTGATCCAACAAGGAGATGAAGGGCAAGGTTCAAATACAAGTATGGGGATGAATATAATGCCTATCTAAGAAGCAGGCAGAAAAAAATTAGTGATCATCATAGAGAAAGTTTTAGGGAAAAGGTTTGAAGACCAGTAAATCCTTAACCACATGCTGTGAACAGGTGCCTACAGTGGAGTGGTCAGGACAGGTTGGTTTTGTGCGTCATGTCTGATGGGGCACAACACTGTATGCCAGAAAAGTGGAGAGTTCGAGAAAACATGAGGTGTTAACCTTCTTCATGGACAAATATTTACAAGGACAGCCTGAATTTTCTTTGGTGAATGCAAGTGAGCAAAGCTGCTGTTGGATGGAGCCAATGAAGCTTGCAGTTCTGAGTGCCAGCTTCTCTGCTCTTGAGGATGGACATGGGATGTGTCCCTGCTCCTGGAATGCAGGTAAGAAGCAGTCCCATTCCCATTAGTAGTCACAGTGGAAACTGTCAAAGCCAAAACACAGCCTTGAAGCCTGTGCTCAGTCCCACTTCTAAAAACCACCTTCTCTCTTCTTAGACCCCTTGTAATACACTATCTCATCTTCTTCTGGTGGGGCTCTTTCAGTGGCCAGGAAGCACCACAGGCCTTGTGCTTCCTTGTGTTCTCACTCCTGTTTAATCAGGGCAAATGTAACCATTGAAAGTATTTGGGGCAGCAGCATGTTTGCTTTGGGATGCACAGTCAGCCAGTGCAGTGCGTTATTGCAGCTGTGCCCTGGGATGGTAGGGGAGGGTGACAACTGGTCTGTCACAAGTCACCTTGTGTGTGACTTTGCCCTATAAGGAGAGGGGCAGCCTCTGACGGGCATCTCACCCCATCCCTGTCTCTGCAGAGAGGGACCTGCTGCAGGGCAGCCTGCCATCCCATCGCCTCCCTTCTTGGTCTCTGTCTGGGCTGTCGCCTTTTGAGACCTTGCCTGACATTTTAATTAAGCACTTTACATGGAGGATGCCAATGCACAGATAATTACACAGATTTTTACAAGGAGCTGTTTAAATTGTTGATACTTGGAGGTGCTTAGTTTCAGTTCACAGTTTCTATACTGAAGCAGAGCAGTAGTTATTTACCATGACAGATAAAGCCTCTCTGTCAGAGTGCTGCAGAGAAGCTGCAGTACTGGGAGCTTGTAGCTAGGTGTAGCTGAAGCCCTGCCGTTCTTATTGATTAAAGTATTTAAAAGAGCAGCCTTTTAATTTGATTTATTGTACGCATTTTAACTGAATGAATGCAGTCAGAATGAATAGTGATGGATGCCTATGGAGTAGAGCCTTTACCTAATGCAAGAATTGCATCTTGGCAATTCCACAATGCATTCACAAAAATTAGATTAATGTACACAGCGACTCTACTCGACTGATTCCTCTAGCCCAAACCTCTTAGTCCAGGGGTCTTTTTGACATGGTTTGTTTTACATGTAAATATTGCAAGCAATGAAGTCCTTTGTTAGAGGACTGTGTTGTTTTCCCCCAAGCTCTGTTACCAAGGTCTGTGTTTAAAGGGCGAGATCGGCTTCACAGGAACCAGTGAAGCAGAGCACTTCTAAATTCCAAAGCTGATCTTTCAGTATTTTGGCTTAAGGAAGGAAAGGAGACTACTTTTCTTCCTTGCCTTTCCTTCAGATCTCTCCAGCTCTTACTCTACATAACAGCTTTGCCCTGAATGGCATTCTTATAAATGTGATTGAAGATAAGGCAAAGTTCAGGAGGTACCTTCTCTTCTCCCTCTTTTGTTTTGTGTGGGGTTTTTTGTTTGTTTTAGTTGGTTTTGTGTTTTGGGGATTTTTATGGCTAGCTTTCAAAAGACAGTGGTCATGAATTGTAAAGATTAACAGGACAATTTTATTATTCACCTGTGATTTTTCCAGATAAGCTTTATAACCAAAATCTAGATCAGTGATCTTTGGGTCCAGTTCTGACCTAGGTAATTGCTTGGCCAGTGAAGTCCAAGTCAAAAATCAAGGTCTGACTGATGGCTTATCCAGTGTAGCCGTAGCCTTGGGATCCCTTTTGGAGTGCAGGCAGTACTTTATGCCAAAACTGCATTGCATATTCTAAGTCTAATGCAGTTACTTCAGCTTTCCCTAAGTCACCCCACCAGAATCAGTGGGCCTAAAAGTGCTCAGAACACATTATTCATTTTAGAAGGACTGTATGTTGCTTGGTCAGGGTATACCATAGTGGTGTTAATTAGTCTTGGGTCTTTTAAGTCCTTCTTGAGAGTCTGGAGTGGTGTTGCTGGAGACGCTGCTTCATCAAGTTAAAGTGTTGCATGAGCACAGCACTGCGGATGCAGACATGAACCAACCTCTCAAACTCCAATGCCTCGTGTAACTGGTAATTTCAGATTGGATTACATCAGAATTCAGAATCACTATGATGACTAAGAGTCTATCTGATGTTCTTATTAACTTAATTCAAATATAGTATCACATATTTGAGTATAATCTTGAAGTGGTGTTTGGGTCAGGAATGGATTAGAGTATGTTCTGATCTGTAATTTGCTCTGACATTAACTTTTTGGGGTTTATTACTGTTAAAATCATTCTGATGAAGAATTACGGGGACCTTCTGATTATCTTTTTTCCTCAGCCTTAAGTGAAATAACTTGAAAATATCTTCTTTCTTAGTTGTGTGGGTTTTTGTATCACCCTGGTAGCAGGTGGCCTTGTAACTACTGAGAAGGAAAGGAAGGTAGATGGAAATGTGATTGACTAACATTTTCCTAATTTTTTTTTAATCCCCCACAAAAACGAGCAGCTCCAGAGTGCTTGTTCTGTGTCTTTGGTCAGCCTCTTTCATTGTGAGGAAATTGCATGTTGCTTTTTAATGAAGCTTCAGTACGTTCATGTATCACTTTCATGTATGTCACATCTTAGGGGTATAGACACTTTTGTTTTTCTGGTTGTTCTGCTAAAATAGTAAAGACATAGGTGTATATAATATTTAACATCCAAACCAACTCACGCTGCCAGTAAAGCATCATTGTTATCAGGGAGATTTTGTACTGTCCTTTAGAAGGGCAGCTTATACCTCCTTTTGCCAAGAGTTACCGTATTCACGACTCTTCAGTGTTTGTTGCCTGACATGGGTGATCACTCTGAAATGCTGCATGACTTTCTTCTTCCACTTGTTGATGAAGGTTACCTGCAAGATTGATGACCTGTGGGTATCCTTGACACCTGAGAATCTAGGAAGGAACTGGGTGATAGAACAGGACTTTGAAATTGATAGAGCCTCACAAGGACCCAGCTAGACAAACATTAGTTGGTGACATGAAAGAGAATACAGAGAAAACCAGACTTAAAGAACTGTATTTTCTCCTTACTTGCTGTTGGCTGGCACATAGGAGGTTTCTGGAGGCCTTACTGACTGGTGTGCCCACCAATAGCTTTTCCACTTTGTGACTGGCAAAAAGTGAGAAAGGATAGGACTAAAGACTGGTTTTGGGGTTTTTTTCTATTTTGTGGTTGTGAAGGGTGACTATCGTTCTTGCCTGCTCCACTGGCTTTCTCCTAGAGAGAAAAGATTATGGCACAGAAGTCAACACTGAAAAGCCTGGAGGTGCAACCAGACAGTCAGAGCCTGCTGTGCCAGGGAAGCACAAGCATGTAACAGAATGGTGGCTCTGGGTAACTTATTCACTGGATATCTTGCAAGACATGGAAGACAGGTGAGAGACCTAATGATGAGGGGGAAAAAATAGAAGGAAAACGAACTGAGAGAAGGTAATATTTATTAGTCATTAGAATAATGATATTATAATCCTGGGATTTTATTTATATTCTCCTGTCTGGGTTGTCATGGTCACAACCTCTGAAATTTCTCAGAGATCTCACAGATATTTTCTGAATTTAATGAAAATCAGAATTACAGATTTCCATGGTCGTGTAGACTATAGTTCCTTTATACAGGAGTAGATTAGATTGGTTAACATTTGGGCCCTCCAGTCCTATATTTACTTAACTTAGCCCTCCTCCATTAAAAGCAGTGTGGGTTTTAGACCATATTTACTCAAGCTGGACAGGTCCCATGAATTTGTCAACCCATGTAAACCCTTTGTAGAAAGTTAAAGCACATAAAGCACACAAAGACACAGAACATTTTTGTGAGGTGGACCTCCCTTTCACTCTAAGCATGCAACTCTGGTCCTCATATATAAAGCAAGCATGCCACAATTAAAATAGAAAAGAATCTGAGCACATCTTGTTCCCATCTGCATGACCTTGGGCAAGTCGTTATTTATTGTTCATTAACATGTAACACTTTATGTCTCAGTTTACCCTTTCAAATAATGAGTACAATGTGCTTTTTGCAGTTCACTGCTGCTTGATGTTGAAGTTACTTAATAAGGTCATATTACAATCTTGCATGCAAGCTACTACCCAACTGGAAAAAAATTGGAAGCCACGGAAGTAAACCATAACTAGTGATGTATCTTACAATGCTATAGAAACACAGACAATATTACAGATTGGCTGATGATGAGTTTCTAAGTGAACTAGAATTGTTCTCTCTGGTTCCAAGTGGGGGGCTAAATAGTTAATTTTCTTCCCTTAGTTCAGCAATTCCCCATACTCCAAATAGTTTGAGAGTCTCAAATTACATAACTGCTCCGAGGCTTTTGAGAAGCGCTGAGATCTGACCCATCCTCTCCTTTAGAATGCTGTTAGAGGAAAAACACTCTTTAAATTCACAGTAATAGAGCTTTGGAGACACATCCGAAGATACCTAAGGCTAAATGTTATGCACTTATCTGTCTGTATACTCTTATTCAAGTCCAGGATCTAAATTAGAGACCAAATTGCCTTTCTCAATAAATATGGCTTGCATAGGCTTTTTATGTACACAAAATGAAGATCTACTATATTCTAGCAAGTTGGGGGCATTGGTGCCAGCTCTTGTGGCAGCTTAGTAAAATTTGTCTTTCAGCTTAGTAAAATATAAAGTTCACTCTCACCTGATCTTTTGTTTATTCATCCTTTCATCTCTTGGGTTTTATTTTCTTCTTTATTCATTTGGTCCCACAAACATTATTATGTTTAATAAGGTGCTTCTACATAGACAGCTGGAAAACCCTTATAAGAAATCCAATTGACACAGTTTCACAGTTCTGATCTGCCAATGCCGATATACCTCTTGCATCCTTTTGTGTTTTCCATGTAGTGATTCTCTTTCCATGCATGCCTTAAAATAGGTCATTGGTGTTTACATCAGCAGCAGTTTTAGACATCACACAGTCGTGCGATGTCAGTTCTGCTGATCACGGGATCATTCCTTCTGAACTAACAGTTCATCATCCACCCTGTCATTATCCTATAAAATAAGATCCTCATGAGGACTTATTTCACCATCACTGTCTCTTATTTTCCCGCTTCTTTCTACAGATCTTTATCTTTCACCACAAGTGTTCCCCTAATTTCCAAGCGTTTTTTAAGTGTTATCTCAATCTGTGTCGTTTTCATTGTGTCAGCCCTTAATCTTTCCTCCAGTAGTTCTAAACAAGTTAGTCATAACCTCAGTGTTGTTCACCCCCCTGCCTCCCTCAGCTTCTTTATGATTATCAGCAGAATTTGGACCTTGTCCTTTCCAGAGAAAGATGCTTGGCTCCAATTATGAGATGCTTTCCTGCCCACGTACAGCCCATACAGCTGAGAGATTCAAGCCTTCAATTTCTAATTTGTTTTATTCTCTGTGCTGCTCACAAGCAGGTGCTGCTTGGGAAATCAATGACAGCTCCACACATGAAGCAGCTGTAGGACTGAGCCTTTAATGCATCTTTTCCATTTCTAATTTTTATGAGCCAGTACTAGCAGCAATCTAAAATAAATGATACATATTGATAATGAAACTGATGCAAGTGAACATTACTAGCAAATGGGAGGATTTAGAAAAGGGAGGAAAAGACAAAGAAACTACCTTTTACAAAACAAGTCAGTTTACATTAACATACCAGAATAGATAATTTCTTCTCTACAACTCACCCTTGACCAACATACCACTGGCATTTAAAAGACTTCCCAGTTACATATGATATGTGATTTATAGCATGATCACATCTGAATTGGGCCCAGAGATTTCCCCTGGCAGGTTCAGAAAGTGTCTGGGGTTGATGGTTGACTTGGCTCAACTCTGTTCCCACAGTGGGTTGATGGAAGATCATTTCAAGCTAGAGGAGTATCATTTTAAAATGAAATTACATTACAAAAATAGATTGTTTCAGGATTCAGTACCTTTCTGAAGTTTCATGCTAGATTTGTGTTTGCTCATAATGGTGTAAATCAGCAGTAACTTCACTGCAGTACCAGAATAACTGGAAACAGCTAATACTGCTCTTTTCCTTCCCAATAAATTACCTTTATATATTGGAGAAGAGTTATTTTCAAACTGCTGATATGCATTCAGGTGTGACTGCATGCCTCACCTGAGGGTTTTCTTTACCTTTTGTGTGATTTTTCAAGTGGGGCTATTCTCAACTCTGCCAAATCCTCCAAGTAGCACATAGCATAATGTATTTATGTAGAGTCTGTCTCTTGGGCAAGCTGAAGCGGTGGAAATTGCCCGGAGAAAATTGAAACCCTGATAATTGATTTTGCTAGCTCTTAAAGTTTCAAAAGACTCGAATCTTTCCAAGAATAAATCAAAAACTGTTCAGTAGCAGACCATGGGGATTCCCTCCAGATTCTTGGAGTGGTTTCCTTGCTAAAATGCAGAAATTGTATTCTTAGTGATGTAGATTAAGAATTAAATTATTTGCTTAAAATAGTTAAGTCTGTTGCGTATTGGGGTTTTCTGTGTCAGCTAATTTGGCTGCGTTATTAAGTGCCATTGGTAGCCAGCATCTTTGAGCTGTGGAAAAAAAAAACGTGGCAAACATTAGGTATATGACAAACCCTTCAGGCCATAAAATCTTATTAGACGGCAAATCACAACCTTCCAACCCTTTTGAAATTGATGTGGAGCTAGGAAATCTGTAGAAAATTGATACAATGTGGAATGCAAATATATTACTCCCCCTCCCCTCCTTTTTTTTTACATTAACACAGGACTAAACAGGAGAGAAATTATTCCCAAGAGACCACCATGGAAAATGTCCTATTGGTCCAGGTGTTTACAATATTTCTATAGAAGCAAATTAAACCCAGTGGAGATTGGTCTTGACAAACTTTTCTTTGGAACATCATAGGACTCTCTCAACGCTGGTTTAGTTGTAGGTGCCAATGGCAGAAAAGTGCTGCCAGATGCAGCAACCTTCTGACTTCTTGACCACTCTTCACATGTCACTCTGCTTTTGTGTCTCAAGACCCATTATGAGGGCTCTTTCTAAATCTGAATTATATGTTTTGCATTTAAAGGCATTTCTAAATTCTTCAACACTATACTTCCATTATATATTTTATGTGCCTGCTTGTTACCGCATATTATCATGTTATAAGTATATTATATTATTATGTAATGACTTAAGTTTATTATGTTCATATTTAAATAGGATAGATCAACTTTATTTCATAGAATCATAGAATCATAGAATGGTTCGGGTTGGAAGGGACCATCTAGTTCCAACCTCCCTGCCATGGGCAGGGAACTTTCCCCTAGACTAGGTTGCTGAAAACCCCATCCAGCCTGGACTTGAATACTTCCAGGAATGGGGCATTTACAGCTTCTCTGGGCAACCTGTGCCAATGCCTCACCAACCTCACAGTAAAGAATTTCTTCCTTATATCTTATCTAAATCTACCATCTCTCAGTCTGAAGCAATTGCTCCTTGTCCTATCACTATCTGTCCATGTAAAAAGTCCCTCTTCCTCATTTTTATAAGCTCCATTTAAGTACTGAAAGGTTTCTATAAGGTTTCCCCAGATCTTCCCTTCTCCAGGCTGAACAACCCCAACTCTCTCAGTATTTTTTTAGAGGTGTTCCCACATTTTTGTAGCCTCGCTCTGGACTTGCTCCAACAGGTCCACATCTTTTTTGTGCTGAGAACACCAGAGCTGGACAGGTGGGGTGTCATGAGGGCAGAGTAGAGGAGGAGAATGACCTCCCTTGACCTGCTGGCCATGCTGCTTTTTATGCAGCCCAGGATGTGTTTGGCTTTCCAATTATGTTTCTAATATAATTGACTGAAATAGTGGTATTACAGCAAATGGTTCTGCCCCAGCACGCTATAATTTGAAAAACCTGGATTCGTTCAAAAAATAAACCAAAAACTGTTCAGGGGGAAAGCCATGAAAAACTCATTCAGATTCTTAGAGAAATTCCTGCACAAGAATAAAAAATTATACTCTCACTGATACAGATCTGGCACTGAAGTAGCAGACCATGGCAGTCCACTGAAGTCTGCATCCCTGTGTATGACAGGACTGGGAATGCTGGTTTCCAAATTTTCTTCTGCTGCTGGCAAGTAGCATCTCATCATGGAGCAGAACAGCTACAAGTTGCAGACGGGTGCCGACAGCCCTTTCCTTGCCAGTGCAGGAGGCAGGAGAACCTCTGCAGCCTCTTTGCCTTCTGTTGAAAGACTGACCTGTAGGACAAATCAGTCTGTACGGCTTCCAGGGGATATTACGGCTTCTGCAGAAATGAAGCCTTTGTTGGAAAGAGGAACTAAGGCTTGCCATTGCTTGTGGTGAAAAAGAAACCCTCGAAACTTTTTCAAGTGGTTTTAACCAATGCAGTATTGCCTTCAGAGTATGCATTTTTTAAAGCCCTTGAGAATTTGAGAGAGAGACTCTAAACATGAGCCATCAGTCTTTCACCTAAAGCATCCCATAGGACACAGAAAGAACACACAAAACTTCCAAAAGCAACATTGGCACTGGAGGGAGTGAGGAGAGCAGGGAGCATCAGCTGGTGAGAGCTGAATGTTGGAGCTGTGGAAAATGGCATAGGCAAAGAAGGGAAAAGGTATGTCAGAGAAAGATAGGAAGAAAAACCAAAAGCTTCAATAGCATTGACTTAATGATGAACTTGCCCTCCCGTTTGGTAAGGCTGAACACATTTAATATTATATAGAACAAATGATAAATAAATGCAGAAAATTTTTTCCTCCCCTTGGAAGTCTATCCTTCAACAGATTTATGCTGCTGATGATTATGTTTAACTCAGAAATAGGCAGTTTCTTTGTGACATTCCCTATGACCTCCATGGAAATCCCACTGTGCAACACAGAGAGTGTAGGGTTATTGATATGCAATCCAGTTCATAGCTGAACACACCTGTAAAATAAACTCAGTTTTGTTACTGCAGATTCTCAAGGAGTCATCCAGCTTTAATGTGAGGAAGGTACATTTATTCTTTCTCATATACTGGAGAATGATTTCCTTCTTTTACCGGAAACAGGGACATGAAATGCCTAAAACATTGCAAAAGCTGAAACTTCAGATGCTGTGCAGGCTTCACAGAAAGTATTTTCCGTCCACTCTCTCCTGAGCTGGCCAGATGTAACCATCCCAGCGTGCAGAGTCCAAGTGCCAGTCAGTTGGTTGTGCTCAGCATGTAAATTGCCTGCATGGCAGTTTCAACACACTCCTCTAAATTTCACTGTCTGGGTGTCCCTTTCCATTTCTAAGATGGTTATTTCAATTCACAGCCCAAAATCCAGCAGATCCCTTTTAATCTTCTGAAGCTACACCTACATACTCCCTGCAAACTTAGGAATAATGATTTTATCTGTACCTTTCTACTTCCTGACTGCACCAGAGACTGTTTTATTTACTTGCATATTTAGGAACAACTCAGAATATGTCGCTTTGTAGTACTTGTAGCTGATTTTTATAATGATGACCCCAACTAATTTCTTGCTACCAGTACACTCTGATGTCTCAGGGACATGACCAAGTTCCCAGTGCCCAGTGAATCCCAGCGTATCATTTGAGCTGTGATACGAGTTCCTGTGCATGCTGTCAGGCTGTTGCAAAAACGAGCTGACACGTAATAGCTTTAACCCTAGCAAAAGAGGGCAAAGCTGAACGTGTCTTGCCTTGTGTTTGCCAAGGAGTAAGAATATGCCAGAATAAGTTTCTGCAGCTCAGTTGTTACTTAGCTCCTTGGTAGCTCAGTTGTGCATTTTGATCTCATAGCTGATTTTATTTCAAAAGAAAAATGAACAGGGACTGGAACAGGAGAATTCTTCAGTCAAATCAGGAGGAGCACAAAGTGCCCATACAAACACTCTTATCTTCACTGGTATTCCGATCTCTCACACTGCCCTGTCACAAACATACCTAGAGTTTTATCTTCTCTCAAAACATATCCAGCCAGTTTCCAACCCTCTCAAAAAGATTTTCTACAGAAGCCCCTGACCTTGCAAGCTCTCTCCTTTTTGTTATCCCTAAATCTGTGACTTCCTTAGGAGCACTACCAAGCCACCACCAGCGTCTGAAAGAATTGGAAGAAATTATTTTCCCTTAAAACACAATGTCCATGCATCCTCAGATTATAGGAGCTGCCTCTTCCAAGTATAGAAATAAGACTAATAGGAAACCACCCCAAGTGTGAACTTTTTGCCCCACTGTTTCCACAAATATAGCAAGACATTTAGTCCTCTCCAGTAAAAGTCTGAGATGCTGCTAACATACAGACTATTTCTGAGCTGGTACTTCTTGATACTGAGCTGCCCAGTACTGCTTTCTTTGACATCCCTTGTAAATCAGGCACAAAGCATGTCTGATTCCTCTGTTGCCGTTTGAAGGCTTACTCCAAATCATTGTAGGATACGTTTGTTTTGCGACCTTTTGTTCTGAGCCTCATTGTTTTTCACTGGAGACCAAGTCCCATTTCTCTTCTCGTAGCCCTGGCTGCCACTTCCAGTACCAGCCTTTCTTTCCTCCATTGTTTGCATATCTGTGCATTAAACTGACCTACATCTCCTTCTAGAGAGTGGGTAGCAGATGGTGCTTAGGAGATACGGCATCTCAAGATGGTGCTTGAGTGGCTTGTGGGTCACAGAAGTGGGAAATGTTGGTTGCTGCATAAGCAGCATGTGGCTGAGCTCCCTGGGGAATGCTCTGCTTGTTTGTATCAACAACTTTGGGCCAACGTGAGCTGGCATGGTCGAATGCAGAAAGTAGGTCAGGCAGGTTATCTTGGCAGCAATATTTGTTTGGGAGCTGCTGGGATCAGGGAGGGGAGCTACACCAGTGACCTCCTTTAACATTTCTGCCTTAATGGAGAAGTTGGTCAATTCGGTGGAGGAGCACCATGGTGGCTGGTGCTGGAGCACTTGTCCTGTGAGGGGATGTTGGGTGTTCAGCCTGGAAAAGGACAGCTTTGGAGGAGATTATCAAGAAGATAGAGACAGGCTCTTTATCAGAGTGTAAAGTGGGAAGACAAGAGGCAATAGGCACAAGCTGGAACAAGGGAGGTTAAGGCTAGGTAGAAAGAGAAACTTTTTCAGTGTCCTGACAGTCAGGCCAGATAACAGGCTTCCCAGGGAGTCCACGCAGTCTCCATCCATGGAGGTTTTAAAGACTAATTTAAAGCCCTGAGAGATCTTGTCTGAGATCACAGCTGAGCTTCCTTCGAACAAGAGTTTGAACTAAAGACAACCTGCGGTCTCTTCCAGGCAGTGAATCTATGATTAAGAATCACTCTGTTGTTAACAAATCCAAATCCCAGGCTACAAAGGGCAGTCACAGCTGGGAGTTCACATTTTGGAAATCCATCCCAGTCTTTGTGGTAGACGCAGAAAAATTCGACCAAGTTCGACCAATCCATAGTCAATACAGACAAATTTCACACAGCACAGCACATCAAGTCATTGAGGGATTAAGGCTTAAATTTGAAGGGTAGCAGCTGTGTAAGTACCCTTCCTTTATTTTCTCTTTCTGAGGGCCCGAGTCTCTAATGTCTCGTGCTATCTCTGTCAGAGCAGGGAATAGCCAACATAGCTGACTTACGCTGCCAGCCAGCAGGCAGCTTCCCCATGCGCCTATCAGAGACGGTCCCCTGCACAGTGCGCACTCGGCCCCTGCACTGTTTGCTCCTCCTGTGTCATTCTGTCCTTCCCTCCTCACTTGGTTTCCCGTCCCTCTTCCCTCAGTGGCAGGATTACAGAACCAGTGTCCTGTTGCTGGCGTGCCCTTGTCTGATCTTTCTGCCCGATTTTTTTTCTCTGTTCAGCTCTTCTCTTTGCTCCGGTAAGTCTGATGAACAGCTTCCTTGCTGTCACTGCTTGGTGGCATGGCACAAGGGCTTTAATGTAAGTACTTCCCTTTGGGACTGTCAACCCGCATTTTCTAGGAATAGCCCTACGAAAAGTCTGGGGATCATGTGACATCTGAGGAAAACAGGGAGGTATCCAAGGTTGTTGGTGAAGGTAAGAAATGCTTCTCTTAAGAGTGATCAGAGAAATTTAAGATTACTTTGGTAGAGCTTGTGTTGAAGTGAGACTGGGGGCCATGGGTGGTCTGCTACAACAGTCACTGATCAAGATTCAGGACATGATTCAGCAACATCAGAGGTGAGGTAGGAGGCTTCAGAAAGCCTCCAAGTCTGGTTCTGAGCCTGTATGGAAACCTGCCATGAAACCTCCAAAGTTTTGTTCAGTTTTGTACTAGAAAATTGTGCATAAATCATAAAGCTTGTCAAATGCAGTGTGTAGATGATACAGCTGGTTTTATCACCTCTTTCTGAAGTAACACATAGGGCAGTGTCTAGATCGTAAGAAGGTACTTGTATTTTTCTGGACAGTGACTGGAGCTACAGTAGCAGGGGCAATTCCAGAGTTTAATGGTTGCTGCTTTGAGGTGTCACTGCAGACCAATCTGGTTTTATATATGGATAAAAATTCAGATTTTATCAGCATATGTTGGCTGGTGCAAATATTTGGAAAGCTTTGTTTTAGAGAAATGTGTGTGTATGTGAACTTTGAGCATAAAGTGCTAAATACTATCACCCGTTTTAGAAGAGCTTAAAATAGCTCTTGGCTGCAGAGCAGGTGCCATGTGTCCTTCTGCTGAATACATGGGGATGCAAAGGCTAAATATAGACCAGTCTGTAAACCCTCTAGAAGTTCAAGCTGCAAGAAGGAAATCAGAAATCCCATGAGAAGGAAGGGGAAGCACACTGTTTATAAAAGATAAACAAAACTCTGTGACAATCTTCAAGGCAGCCTGCAAGAGAAACTAAGAAGAAGACATTTAATTTGTGTTTTGGTCATGCCAGGAGGGTGCCTGGACAGCTGTGTCAGCTTCAGCAGTGCGAGAGGTGGGCTGGCACACCCCAGCGCAGGAGCAGTTTTCCCAGCAGCAGTGGGATGTCTATTGCAGCTCTGCTAAATCAGTCATTGGCCCTTGCCTACTGACCTTTTACTTTGGAAATAATGGCTGTTTTCAAAGTACAGTGAAGGCAAATTGTGCTATAAATGTGAAATATTAAGGGATATAGTTACAAACAAACAAACTTAGCATGTAACCAGATTGATCTGAGGCGCACACCTTTTGCTGTTGCCTCTGGGTGCAACATAGCTGGGGCTATGCTGTGTGCTCAGGCATGCTGAAAGCTCAATTTCTGTCCTGGGTTATCCCAAGTTCTTAACAGAGGAAGAAGGAGAATGGCAAAGAGTCTTTCTCACAGAGGGGAGGCAGCAGCACCCTCTGTCTCTTGGGAGTGTTTCCCACTGAGGGAGAGGCGGACCACAGTGACTATTTGTATGCAGCAACCACAAGTGTCAAGTTTCCATCCAAAACACCAGGGCCAAGAAAGGTGCTGATCTCACGGCTGTGGAACAGGTCCAGGATTTGGGAATGCAGGAGGAAAAGAGTAAACAAGATGCAATGCTCAGCCTCAGTCTGACTGGTTAGTCTTCCTCCTCACCATAAAACAAGATGAGGCTGTGTCGGAAGTTCAGGTGCCTGGAGGCAACAGTAATGGTAGTAGGAGTTGCAAAACTCAAGAGGTGGATAGTCTAAAATTGGGCAAGTCTGTAAAACCAAGGAATTCCTCTTCTGGACTCAGTCATCTAAGTTTTAGGCATTACTGTGTTTAAGATAGGGAATAATGTAAACACTGTGGGTCTTGCTGAAATTGGCACCAAAAGTCTTTTATGGCCTGATAAGGGAGAATTCCTTATGTACATCAAGATTAAGAAGGCTAGAGCACAAGGGAGAACTGGGGCCAGCTGCAGTAAAATATCCCAGCATCAAAGGCTGTAAGCAGGCAGCTCTCAGATGCTGTGTCTCCCTCGGCATAAATTGCAGCGCTGTGGAAGCCGTTGTGCAAAACAAGGTACAGAAGTCTTCACAGGCGTTGTGTTTGTGCTGGGAAGCAGTTAGCAGACCTCTTGTTTAGCCTGAAGAAGAACAAAATAAAACATTAGGATGTTTATTTGTGTGTGTAAATACAACCCCCAGTATGACCCAGCAGGTGGGCACCTTTGCGTTAGAAGTTCATTGCTGTGTATTTCTGGGGTTCTTGCCTGCTTACCATTCTGGGCTGGTGAATGGAAACTCAGCAGATGTGAACTGCCATGGTTTCAGACTGATTATAACTAATCCCTTTCTATCCAGAAATGTATGTTAGGGAAGATTTCCTGCAAGGCCAGCTTGTAAACATCTTGTGTCCTTTGATTCTAAACATCCAGTTTCTCTTTCAGTCACCCATGTTCTTCCCTTGTTACTGAGACAAACCATGCACAGATCAATTGCCACTGTTGATTTGAAGCCTACTGTATTTGCAGACATGCTCTGTGATTCACATAAGAGGAAACCTTTGGCCAGAGAGTGCTACCACATGAGCGATGAAGTTGGGAGGCAGCCAAGGGAGAGAGTCAGGGTGCAGAGAGAACATCGACTTGAGCCTACTTACAAAGAGGGGGAGATAGTCAGAAAATAAGTTAATATTTGGAAATGGAGCATTTTGCAATCCTGTTCTCCCTCTGTGATGAACATATTACAAAAACAGCTATTTTAAATTGGAAATATACTTTATGAGAGTTTTATTCTGCCTAAACAAGAGCTGGTAGTCCTGGCTTTTCTAGCTGATTGATTGCCAACTGCCAATTAGCTCAACTTAATGATTGCAATAGTAAACACCAGCCTGAACATGTCAGAGATAAACACATATTCTGTGGAGCATCTAGCTTAGCCTTTATAATACTCTTACTGACCTTGAATTAGTTGGCAGTCAATTAACTCTAGTTAGAAAAGATCACAAACAGGAGGGTAACATTCATGCTATCTGGAATTATTTACCTAAATTGTACATATAGGGTCTAATTTTTCAATGTAAATTAAACTCAATATGACGTCAGATAGATATAGTTTTAGATATCAGATAGATAGATATCATTTTGTGGTGATGTAATGACTATGCCACAAGGAGTAGGGAAAGAATGGGATGCAATTGTGTGACAGGTCTGTGAGACCAGGTCCGGATGCATTTCTGAGCCATTTCTGCTGGCAAGTTGTATCTATGGGAGGACTGCAGGGGCATGGATTTATAGCTAACAGTTTTCAAGCACTTCCAGAGCCCCACTCAAAGCTTTCAATTATTTGCTTGAGAGATGATAACTTGTTTGACTATCTTATCTGCAAGCCGGGTCATATAGCTAGAAAATCAAATCTTGAAAAATGTTGCCTTAGTGATAGCCATCACTGCACTTCCAAACATCACTTTGACTGCAGAGAGTTTAATAACACTGAGTCATTTATTACAGTAAATGGCATCTCTCTTATCATATAATGCCTTTGGTCATGTTAGTTTACAATTTTGAAAGCTGTAGAAATTTAGACACTATAGAAAATATATTTTACAGCCTGTTTGAACAGGGAACAAAATGCTTCCCAGTTAGCTCCATGTTTTCAAAGCAAGTTGTCTTTTAAAAAATAAGAAAGCAACCACTTCAGATGCTGGAAAGAACCAACCAAGCAAACTTCTTCCCTTCTTGCTTCCCCACTGGCACCATTGTAAATCATATCATTAAAGAGAGGAACAAAAATCAATGTGGAAAAGAGAGAGAAAGGACTCATGGCTGGAAAGAGTACAGTCTGCAGTCAAGCAGCAGTAGGGGCTAGTTGCAGAGCAAGGCCCAGCTGTGCACCCCTCACCTCCGCACTACTTCATGAGGGCAACACAGAGGTGCCAGCAGCCTCTCCCTCTGAGAGGGAAGGGGCCTTCACTACTCTGAGTTTTCCTGGTGCCCATGATGCTCTTGCTGACACCCTCATTACCAGGTCCTGGGTAAGCCAGAGCAGGAACACAGGTGCTTTGAGGGCCCTGTATTTGCCTGGCTGAGTGCAGCTGCTCAAAAACGCAAGAAAACAAAAGCTTCCCTTTGCAAACTGGGGAAATTTGCCCCACAAAACACCACGGACTATCAAACTATATTATGTGTGGTTGACTTTATTTCACTGTGATTTATTCTGTATTTTGTACTTTGTCAAAGAAGCTGTCGGCAGCATGCAGCAAGTACAAGAGAAGGGTGGTTTAGAGCTGTTTATCTTATTCTTTGCTGTTATCGTGATGGTACCAAACCACGTCTCTTGTAGATCAAGCACCATGCTGGGCTTTCCAAGGGCACAGAGCAATTTTCGGTGCACCAATTTCATTTAAAATATTTTTCATTATTATTGACTTAAGATGTGCCAACAGGAGAAAAACAGGAAATGAAACTAATGCAGCTCTGAAGTGGAGCTGCCCATATCGATAGCCAGTATTGCAGGTAAACAGATCAAGAAAAGTAAACATGTGGCAAATAGTGTGTTCCAGGAGGAAAATGGGATAAGTGACTGGGGTGTCATTTCATGTGTCGTTGCTGGCAGTGGGAATAGAAGGTTTTCATTACTAAATGTTAGATTTGGGTAGGCTTTTCTCTTGGAAAGTATGTCATTTGCTTTTTTCCTTGCAGGCAGATCACCGGGGTTATTTATCTACAAGTGATATATTTGTCAAGCCAGAGCCAATGTATAAGCTGCCATCCCAAATTTCACATAAAATCATTCACATGCTGGCCAAGCTTTGGGAACAGCTTGATGGCTAATTCTGTATACCTTTAAATTAACCCTCCATTTGTTTTTCTGTCAGGTATTGCACCAAGCATGGAGAATGACCAGTCTTCCGCCTCACTCGGGCAGGACATCCAGGGGCAGAGTGGGGACAAATCTGCCCCTGGCCTGCCATCCCCTGCTCCAGCCCCCACGGAGGAGCCAAGCACGTGGCCCGAAGCAGCCGTGTGTGACATCTCAGAGGAGTTGAGCCGGCAGCTGGAGGACATCATTAAAACCTACGGGTCTGCCACAAGCCTGATGGAGAAGGAAAGCACTGCTATGGGAACCGACAGGCCTGAGAAGGCAGAGCCAGGCAGCTTAGAGGATGCAGAGTATGAAGATGGAAATGAGGAGAGTGAGAAAGAGAAGCTGGCTCCAGGGGATGCTTCCAAAGCAAAGGAGCCCAGCAGCAACAAGGAGCAAAAGCTGGAGAAGAAAATCCTGAAGGGTCTAGGCAAGTATTTACATAGTCACACACTCCTTCTGCAAACTCAAGTAAGAACTCCCTGGTCCTTGCTCTTTACGATGTTAAGTTTCTGGTGTGGATGATAGGGATCTACAGCTACCACTGAAAATTACAGTGACCATTACAACTTTTCTATAACTGATAATTATTTTTGGCATCACCGACATGAAGGCTATATCAGATATTAGTCCTTTAAAAAAAAAGTTTAGGATTGTATTGCACAACACTGATGTACCGCTGGGCCACCCAAATTGGTTAGCCAAAGCTGTCAGTCCAATGACACACTGCACAAAATCTCTTTTAGACGAAGGAAAACCCAGCCTCTCATTTATACCTCATGTAGAAGAAGGTTTTCTTCTCCTGTTTCCTCAGGTATGACTACTCACAGGTCACAACAATAATGATGGTACTACTATGTGGCATGGGCACCTGCAGAACAAATTCACTGTCATGCCCAGTTTATTTTTCATTTAGCAAACACCTGGACTCATCGTATAGCGTATATGAAATAAGACAATACATTTGTTCTCTAATACCTCAGCCCTGGCAGGGCTGTTAGTTGAGCTAGAAAGAAGTCTCAGCAAGTTTTTTTATACATGTACTTTCGGCTGGGCAGCCACTAGAGAGCAATGTAGTTACATTCCAATCTAATATACATGTAAATTATTTCCCTTCCTACATTTAACTCCGGCCAATCTTTAAGCCTCTCTTTTGCATGAGAACCTAAACCCAAATGCAGACTAAGCCTGTAAAGAAATTACCACAGGACATTCTTACAGACAAGGAACTAAGCATAGGACACAGCATGGATGTTTTTCTCAAAAATTCTTTGAATATCTAGAAGAAAGTTCCTCAGTTTTTACTGCCTTGGCTTTGGTGCAGTTACTGGTACCTCAGCAAGCTCAGTGAAAACCCTACCAACACACAGTTCTCCATCTGCACTTGTGACAGTTCACACCAGGATTTGATTTTAGCTCACTTCAACTTATTTATTCTGATGCTATAGAGAGAACTTAGTGTGAAATAGGATTTTCTCCGTAGACAGTACTCCTGGACTGCACTAGACTTGAAGGAGAAAAAGTCCAGCCCAAAGCAGAAAGCAAATTTTGTTTCACAGCCTTGGGAAAGAGGAGCATTTGGAAAAGCATGTCCAAGCCCCTGGGACCAGAGGCAACCTTATCTCCAGGGACGTCAGGGACACTTTGTACTTGATGAACAAGCAATGTTCAAGCTCCCACTTGTACCTGGGGCTGAAATGAAAACCAAGAGGTATCAGAGAAGAATACCTAATTGGCTGTGCAGTGATTTAGCTCTGCACACCCAGAGAGTTATTAGACTGTCTCTGGTATACAAGCTCTCTTCACCATGTCAGGGAACTGATTTACACCAGTATCATATAGCCCAGACCTGGCTGGCAGTACTTACCACACCCTGATTGTTTACTTCCACACCATAGGCTCCATATCTGACTTAATATCCTGATGTCTTGTGTGGGTTGATCAGCAAAGGAGCTGAGTACACCAGATTTGATCCACGATCACTTGCAAAGAGATCTGTTCCTGAGCCTTCAGGGTCCAGGCTCCTTCTGTCCTATTTCAGTCAAATGTGCCATGTGTCTGACCTAATCATGTTGCAAAAACATTGAATGAAAATCAGATTACACCGGACAAAAGCATTTCACAGACAATGCTTTTGCTAGAAGAAAGCACATTACTGAGGTCTGAAATGGAGGAAAGTTCTAGCATGTTTGTTCTTATGGGGCAAAGAAAAACCCAGAAATTTATAGCAAAAATTATTCATTTCTTTCCAAAATGCCTCATTTCACCCTGTGTTTTTACAGACCCAGGCATCAAACAAGCAATTTCATGATAGTACATCAACTATAAACTACCTCTAGCATCAAATCTCTGTTTCTTTTTTTCTAAGGAAAAGAAGCCACTCTACTGATGCAAAGTTTGAATAAGCTGAATACTCCAGAAGAGAAGCTGGACCTGTTATTTAAGAAGTATGCAGAGCTGGTTAGTACAAAGTTGGCTCTTTTCTGTACGAACTGCCTATACAGGAAGGTATAAAAAATATATGACATGCGTCATGGTCAAACCTCATGTAGCAGTAGTGTCTGTCCTGATAAGTGAATCCCAAAACAATTGTCATGGTCAGATAATTATGCGTGAAAAAGAGAAAAAAAGTAAAAAGTGAGGAAAACAAGATTTAGGTAAAAAAGCTGATGAGGCAGAATATTTGTACTTAAAGGCAACTCTACCAAACTGACCCACACTGGAGACTGGTGTCTAGACTCCTGCCTTCACCTCCTGCAAGGAGTTTTGCATGCCTCTGTTGTGGGTATTGCTTTAAATTATGTATTGGTGATTTAATCAAAATGAAAATAATACAGACTTAGTATAAAACCTCCTATATTAGGAAGCAGATAATAGACAACCGAGACTAATCGTAAGAGAGGCCACAACACAATGAAATGAAGAGTCAAAGCCCCTGCCACCACAATGCCAACGCTGTAACAATGCCACCTATCTGACTGTTCTTCCCACACTTAAGATGGGTTATTTTCAGATGAAGGGATTTTTTTCTGTGTAGTCAAAGGACTGTATGACCATAAGCTGTGGAAATCTTACAAATGAAAAGGCTGCAGCATTTTACACTTTGTGGAGTGCTGAAAAATGTGAAAAGCAGAACATTGGCTTTGTAATTGGTTTTATGCACAGATGTGTCCCTGTCTCATCATAATGTGAAGCGAAGTTCAGCTTTCCCTTTTTTCATGTAAAATCCTCTGATTTCATAAGTTGGGCTCAGGCTGTTCATAGTTTATCTCATGCTTAAAGGGACTTCATGCTCACGGATTAACTGAAATAGGTCTTCTTCCTCTATAAAGTATTCTCCACTGCATTCAAATGGCATTGGAGCACTGTATAAAGCAGGGGCCGTATTGCCAGTAGCCCACGCAGGAGAAAGGTCCTAAAACAAAAATATTGAATGCTTGTTTCTGACATGCTGTGCAATGTCACTAAAATAAATCATTCAGTAAATACAACTAAAACCTTGTTGGAGACAGCCTTACCCTGCTCACTCGGAGCAGCTGAGGGGCGTACTGTGATTAATGGCTTGTCAGCAGTTGGCTGTAGCTGTGACTGCTCTCCCTGCCCCCTCTTGTCCATCCCCATCACACACTTCAGATCACGTCTTGTTTTTGCTGAGTTGTTTTCCAGCCAGATCAGCTCCCTGGTCTGGTGAGCCATGTGGTGACACAAACACGTGTTGCAGCACAACTCAAGGGAAGGTGTAGCCATGTGACAGATGAGCTGACAGTGGCTTCCCCTGCTTCAGGTAGTGCTGGGGCTAGCTGTGGCTGAAGAGGTTCCTGGTCCTCGGGGTCCAGTGCAGCACCAACCCTTCCCCACAGCCACCCAGGAATGTGTTATTTCCCTGCCAGCCCATGCCCTGGCACAGTCTGTATGACTGTGGGCGCACAATGGGCTGGAGCAGGGCCTGGTGAAGGTAGAAGCCATGTCAATGGGGATGGGGAAGCGAGACAGCGCAGCCATTTGGGCACAAGCTCTGCCACACTGGTCACCAACAGAGAACATTTCATTCACTAAATCTGGTGTATTGGTTTAGTAAAGCAGACTGTGGTTTACTACAGCTTTTGCCCACAAACAGCTGTTGCAGAATTTTTTGTAACTGGCTTATTTTCAGAGGTCCTTAGAGTCTTGAGTCACAAGTGCTGGGTGCAAGAACAATATGCTAATACATAAATATGAGCTCTGTCATTGTCAGCAGTGGGATCGAGATAAAACTTTTTTTCCTAAATTGACTATTTATTTCTCCAGGTCAGCTTTCAAAAATCATAATTCCTTCTCTTTGAAGTTAATTTTAGCTTCTATTTCATTAATTATTCTTAAAAATTTATCACTGGGAACCCTTTTGGCATTCCTATTTACCAGTGAATTGCCTTTTTCAGTGAAAAAGTAACACCATGTCTTAGATATTCCTGAGAATTTTGAGATATAAGTTTCTAGTGCAAGTAATATTAATGGGGAAAAAAAACCAAAAAATGCTTGGAAGACTTCTCATATCATGGTTAAGACCGACCTTATTCTGAGCCCCCTATCTCAAGAACAGTTTGAATGAATCACGTGAAATTTGAATAAATCATTATCCACTGAGCACAGGCTGTGCATGCAAAATGTGAAGCAAAAAGAACACTTTTTATGTTTTTCAATGGAAAGGGGAAGGGGACAAAAACAAGCTTATGAAGGAAAAAAATCTCAGCTTTAATTACAGAAAAGCAAATTTTTTTCCTACAATACTAGAAAAATTATTTCAGCTAGTGCGGCTTGATTAGATGCAAAAGCACCTATTGTGATCTACAAGAGCAAAAATAGACAGTGCATATGTTAAAAGTTGGACGTAAACTGTAAATATACTCCAAGCTGGTGAGAGCATTGTTTTGTGGTACACTTAGCTGGGATTTGATTAATAATACACAGAGCTCTCTACTGTAAGCATAAATTACTGAACATCTGCAGAAAACGGATGAAAGTGTAAAATATGATGCTGTTGGCTGTCTTGTTTGAGCTCCACATCATTCCCCAGTGCTCATAGACTTTCCCAGTCATACTGGGGCTAATAATTAGTACAAGTGGTACCATATTATTAGATAATGTAGTCTTAACAGCAACTGTTATTATTAACATTTTGCTACTGTTTTTCAATCAGAAAACATCTGGACTTCAGAAATGCCTTGCAATATATGCACACCTCTGATACAGTGAGGAGGGTTATTGTGTGTTGGAACAGGAGATTAAAGCATTAAAAGCTTCAGAGATGAAAGGCTTCTTTGACCTGACTGTTAGGATGTTAATTTACAGTACAGGAATTTTTTTCCAAACATCCAGTGATAAACTTGTGTCAAAAGAAATTACCAGACTCTGCAGAGATTACTATAGGCAATTTTGTTTCTGGTCCTCTTTGCCCCCTCCAAATACACCCCGCTCCCTACCAGCCTTCTAGGGAAGGCAGGAGCCATGCACCTACAGAACAGCAGGCTCCCAAGGGAACATCAGGGACTGTCTGTGTTTCCTCCAGGAATTATATGGAGACAAAGGGCCCAAAAGAGGTTTGATTCACCATGACCCACCCCCATTGATGACAGGACCTCCAGAAACAGAACTGACAGATGCTCCCACATGGTCCTGTGAGCCAGAGGAGCTTGGCAAGAGGAGGTGTCCACATGTCATTTTGGGAAACTCTTCCCTGAAGAGAATTCTCCTCCATCAGCAACAAAGCCCCCACACAAACAGCATTCCTGGTCTCCAGAACCTCTTCTGGTTTTTTTTCCAGCAGGTTCCTGGGTATTTAGGAAACTGCTTCTTTTTCAGGAAACTGTAAAATAGAATGAGCAACTACTATATTACTTCATGATCTGAAGAAATCTCACCACATAAAGCACTGCTGACTGCTCTAGTTCCAAATGTTGAAGCAAAAATAAAAACCTCACAGGTGTCCTTCAAAGAAATTCAAACCAAAGAAGGAAGAGCTAAAATGGTGTGATAAGAGTGTTAAAAATTATGTTCACCCACCCACAGTACAGCATACTTGGGACTGTTGCAGCAAGCAGGCTTGGGAATGTCCAGGTTCCTCTCTCCTCTCCCATTAGTGCTGGTAAATACAAAATATTTCCTAAGAGGTTAATAAAGTGTGAAGATTTTCCCCAAACCAAAAGAGCTCATTTTCTTTTTCTTTTCTATCCCTCTTTGTTTCATTTTAATCCATTTTCCTGGTTTAATCCCCATTTTGCCCAGCTGGAAGAACATCGTGCCGAGCAGAAAAAGCTGAAGTATCTACAGAAAAGGCAGGCCCAGATCACCAAGGAGAAGGACCAGCTGCAGAGTGAGCACAGCCGAGCCATCCTCGCCCGCAGCAAGCTCGAGAGCCTGTGCCGAGAGCTCCAGAGGCACAACAAGAACCTCAAGGTGAGTGGGAGCCTTATCACAGTGCCCAGCAGTGGGGAGGGGAAGATGTTGACACTTTCCCATTTCCCTCTAGTACCAAATCAAAAAGACTTTTGCATCTGCACATGCAATATATAATTACATATACACTTTAGTCTTGAGGTCCATTTACACCAAGACCTCTTTATTTCTTGTTTGGAAATATCCCAGCACTTTTGGATACTGGGTTTGCCCACACTAGCTCTAAGTCCTCCTTGCATTATTAGGGAGCTCGGTGCAGAGAAGAGCATCAGTGCTAACAGACCAGGTCTCTCACAGTGCAGATGCAAATACACGTGCATAGACGGAATCACAGGAACACCAGCTTTGCTCTGGTGGACTCAGAGGAGGGTGCTGGGGGTTTGCATGTAATTCGAGCACTTGGATTTTTTCAAGTAATTTATGAGGGTCAGTCAATCAGGACATTTGCTTCATGACACCAAATGTCAAGACAGGAAGAATGCCAACATTATTTGTGGAAGTAGTTTGGATTACGAGAATCAGTTCAAAGAGGAAATTTTCAGGAGTGTCAAAAGGCTGGGATCCGTGTGCCATGTCTGCCAATTGCTTGGTGCATCACGCCATTTAAATGTGAAATTTATAATATGATTATGCTCCTTGAAAAAAATGTATGTTCAAGAAGAATATTTCTGTTGTGATTCATTTTTTTCTGAATGCATGTTAGTGATGGTGTTGGTATTAGTATACAAAAGGCCTCTGCTGTGATCCATTCAAACCCTTTCTTTATGGGGATATAGTCATGTATAGAATTACACATATGAATTGTCAGCAGCAAGAATTCCATCTGATATAACCTCTAGAAATGGTCATGCATTTTCATTCATTTCCACCAGCTCAGGAGTGGGCCTTCAGGGTCTTGTTCTCTTTCATTGTGTGCTGGTAAGAATACGGCTGGGAGAGGGAATAGTCACACATACACTCAAAATGTGCACTAGCAGAAGGATAAAAGCAGTTTAACAGATAGGGAAGCTAGAAGCAAATCCCTCTGTGCTCAGTTATGGTCACGCAGAAATGGTTGTGAAAATTAAATTTGTGCCTGTCATTTGTATTAGACCCGAGCTATTCCTCATTATTGATCTACAGTGATTTACGAGGCCATCTGTGGGTAAAATCTTTTGAAAGAAATACAAGCCAGTATTTAAAGTGAATTAAGAATACAGTGTACAATGCTTTGCATAGCCTTAACTGATGTTTCTAAACAAATCATATCAGTGGAACAAATCAGTGAAGACTGGGGTATAGAGAAAAACTAATTCTATTTGGAAAACGTATTTGGAACAAATTTTGTTGAATTCCTCACGCAGTTTCCCAGCTACTTTATGCTTATTAATCTTACTACTAGACAGCATGATTTTTTCCTTTCTCTTTGTATATAAATACTTCATTACATATTCCATTTTTACAATTAGGAAACTCTCTTTCCAGTATCTTTTCACCTGTTGGACTGCTTTACTTTGTGACTAGGTTCTCTAAATAAACCTATAAATTTCAGACTCAGTTCTTGTTTTTATCCTGTATATACGCCAGGTGAGCCAGGGAAGGTACCTGAGGTGATCTGGTATTAGGAAGAAGTGTTCACGTTTCCATCACTTCTTTCTAAGAATTTGGAGACCTTTTAAGAAACCCAGAATATTAACTTTTCTCTGGTTCCCATGCTATCAGTGTAGAAAAAAACCCCAAAGTTAAGTAAGACAGTAAGACAAAATACATTTGCAGAATGCATGAAAAATTAAGTAATAAACAAAGGTATTCATTATCTTTATCCAGTTTTGTCTCTTTAAGAATTTTAGCATAGTTCTTGGAATATTTGCCTTTATGCTTTAGCTCCTGGAAATCATGCTATGTCCAGGAACTCATGTTCTATTTATTTAAATTAGTGCAATTTTCTTTCACTTATGACTGTACTGAGAGGGCCCAAAACCAGAAAATCCATCAAATGTCATTTTTAAGATCACATGCTTAAATATTTTTATTTTGGTTTTGGCAGGACAGAGAAGCTGGTTCATAATTTTTTAGTGCTTGGGATTAGCACCTCTGATTATGTTCCAAAATGTGGAAAATAGAAACTAGGCAATTGTGTCATTTCAATAGCAAAGGAAAAACCTGGCCTGCCCAGATGAGAAACCCCCTCTGACTTACCATGTGGTACATTATATGCACATCACGTCATGTAAATGTCATCTTCACTCATCTGGCGTGTGGAATTCCCATTAACTGCAGATCCTTGCAGCCAAGTGGTGATGAATATGCAATGCAGAGCTGCATTGAAAATCCACAGGGCAGATCAGAGAAGAAAAATTTCTGGTTAGTATTGGATACCAGCCTCAAATTCTCACTTACGTACAGTCCAGCTATTCTGATTATTTCCTTGCAGTTACACAGATGTTTAATTCTCTGTCCAAGAAAAGCAGAATAAAGGTTTGTGAAATAGCAGAATATGTTCCCACTGCAATAAAGAGCAGCTCTGCTAAGAGCAACAGCAACTCATTTCTCTGCATGGAGTTCATGCTCTGCCAATTATTCGACGGTTTGGTAGCTACTTAGCATCTTGTAGTGACATGAACATCTCAGGTCCCTTGTCCTTCCTGCCACCAGGCATTAAGCAATGACTTTCATACAAATGTCACAAAAGTCAACAGCTTCAGTTATGAGCTCAGCTCCAAACTGGCTCAGATCGTGGTGCCTGGGAATGAAGAGCACGGTTCATTGAAAACAAGGATTCCTCACTCATATCATCTTGGCTGATACAGCTTCAGCAGACCAATAGTCTTCTGGAACTGTCCCAGAGAGGCATAAGAACAATTCTAGTATCAATCACATTCTTCTATTTGCAAATGATCTCACATTCCTCTGCTAAATCCCAAACTGCAAAATATCCTGTCTTAATTTTAACAGGGTTTTACTCAATGCATTCTTACATTCTTGGCAGCAAAACATGAGAGCAAAAGCAGTATTGCCCTAGCACACAAGAATATATGTTTGAAATGGTAAACATGGAGTGCAAACGTTCAGAAAGGGCAGGGAAAAGAGAACGATAGTTTATGGCTGGTCTCTGCACAGTGCTGTAGCCACACTGTTTTCCTTCTGCCCAGCCAGCTCCCCTCACCCATACCTACCTTTAATCTGTGACTGGGATCTCAAGGATTTAACAAATGAGGGCCCCTGAGGAGCTCCCCAGGACACATACCAGCCCCCATCCCCAAGCAAACATCCTTCTCAAGTATATTTTTCCCCAAAGCAGAAGAGATACAGAGAAATACTGCATCCTGCAAATAAATTCTTGCTAGCCCAGTGCCTTTAACCATGAATCTTTGTATTGTCTCTGTGCTCTGTATTGTATAATTTTTCTACCTCAGCAGAGCAGGAAAAAAGGTCTTCTGAATAACACATGTACAAAGGGTTGGTTTTTTTACATTTGCGTGATTGGTAGTCTCAGGATGTCGTTTCACCTTGTAATAGAACTGTTTGGTGTGACATATGCACAATCCACCTTTTTTTTGTTTTATATTCATATGGACTTACTATGCTAGAGAGCTTTAAATCACAGCAGTGACAGGTTATAACACTACTTGGTCTACTGAAACAATAAAATATTTTTGAGGAAGGATGTTTTGAAGCCACAGAAATAGGACTGCAGACATACAAGTTCAATTTCTCACTCTGACTTCTGGAAGTGAAGCACCTTCTGCCTACTCAGGGTTGCATCTATGTAATGGAGAAGTGAGAGGCATGAGGAGTTTTTTAAACTGTGTATTAGATATAAAATGGAGTTCTGACTTAACCAAAACTACCTAGGAATTCAAGTTAAATTTGAAACTGTTTCAAACAAAAATAAAAAAGTTGACATTGTTTGTAAACATACCCTTTCAAAATAAAATTAAATGTTTCCTTTTGGGAACGCTAAAGGAACACATTTAAAACATCTGAGCAGCATTTTTAACTCTACTTTGGAAGAACATTCTTCTGCTAAAAAGATTTAAACAAGAAATACCTACAAACCGCTCATTTGCTGATCAAGGAAAATGTTTCAATACCATTCTCACCAGCTGAAAAAAAAAAATTGGAGAGCTTCCCTTTCATCTTGCTGCAAATTTTCCATGTGTCCAATTTCCACACCAGGTACTGAACCAGGACTCAACCCCCAAGCCATTTGCCCAGCTCCACATGAAATTCTTCCTTCCTCTTAGGAGAGAGAGTCCTTCTGAGCTCACACTTTGTATTACTCTGTTTATGAGTACACACACAGGTTCCTGTGTGAACTACAGAGCACAGCAGGGCTCCATGGTGATTTCTGTGCACGAGGGTATTACTAATGGCTCTGCTGTTTTTCTCCCATCATCCAAGGCGCTGTCATCTCTATTGCTCCCTGGACAGCAAAAGGACAAACATGCCCTACCTTGAACAGCAGCTGTCCTAGATCAGGCTCGTGTTGTGCATGCCAAGCAGAAATTGGGTCATTTGGTATTCACCTTGCTTTATGAGCAGGGCCTGAATCAACACCTGCTATGTCACATTCATGATACAAATTATACCTTATTAGAGTCAGCTAAGGCTTTATTCAAATATATTTATAGAAAATATCCATATGCAGTGTTATCAGAGATTTTTATGCAAATTACTATGCTGGTTGAAACCTTATTAGAGTATGCTATTTGCATGCTGTGGAGTGAGTTCTTAACATGGTCCTGGCATGATTTGTAACTACAGCATATATGGTCTTAGCCACCCTATATCAGGATTACATTCCCCAGAAGGGCAGACTGTCCTGGAAGAAAATTAGGAAGGAATAAAAATAGTCTATATTTCTGGATCCAAAGCAATAAATCCAGATCCTTTCTGCATTGTCTTTTATATAAACAAACCCAAAACAGAACTTCAATAACAGGGAAAAAAAATAAATCTGAATGTCTTCTTTGATTCTGCAGGAAACAGCCCACAAGCTTTCCTTGATTCCACTAGCTAGTAAATTAGTGCGAATGTTCATGTCAGTTAAAAAGTTAGGGAAGGAAAATTGAGGAATTGGAAGGGATTCTCCAGCAAGTGATGGATTTCTCTTAAAAATTTAAATCCCCAAGGCCATGAATTTGATATGAAGATTCCTTGTTAAAAGGAGGCATTTTAAAGGGTGATTTTTTAATTCAGTTAAAGAGAATTTTGATAAAAGAGCTTTTGACTGCTTCCACTAAATATCTTCTTCCAAAGCAAAAGCTGTGATGCAGTATCATGAATCAAGACATGCATGTATGTCCTCTCTTTCAGGCTTGCTTTGATCTGAAGCTCTGCTCTACATCCATCTTTATAAATGCAAATTCTTAGTTCCCTAATTTTTTCAAGGCCACTGTGTAATTTTCTCTGTAAATTTAGAATCATGCCTAATGTTGGAGCAGATGAAAGCAAGAAAATCTCCAAAGGGGAATGTGAACACATATAATCCTCCAAAGGGAAGCCTTCTGCTACTCCGAAACAGTATTTTTCTGGAACTGCTTATTATGCCTCTCACTTACTGTGTTCTCTCCCATTTAACAACAGGAGGAAACAATCCAGCGAGCACGGGAGGAAGATGAGAAGAGGAAAGAAATAACTAATCACTTCCAGGGCACACTGAGTGAAATCCAGGCTCAGATCGAGCAGCAAAGTGAGAGGAACATGAAGCTCTGCCAGGAGAACACAGAGCTGGCAGAGAAGCTGAAGAGCATCATTGACCAGTATGAGCTGCGGGAAGAGGTGAGCAATGCCCTGGTTGCTGGCTGGGACAGGCAGCACACCCAGCTGTCCCAGGGAAAGCAGGAAGCACTGCCAGCAGCCTGACTATATTCAGGGGTCTCACAGAGGTAACAAGGGCAGCCTCCACCGTGCTTTGCTCTCTGAGCAGGACTGTGCCTGCAGGAAGCTCTCTGGTCTCTGCAGGTATGGAATTGTGTGGGACAGCGCCCTGCCTGTGGCAGGCACTGCAGCCTTGCCGCTGTGGGGAGAGGAGCTGAGGCACCCAAGCAGCAAGATGTGCCAGCTGCCTGCTAAGCTGCCCCAGCCCAGTCACAGGTCCCCCAAATCCCTGGGGACCTCCCTGGGCATCTCTTTCCTCCTTCCCACTAAGCTCCCACTGAGCACATCCCAGCTCCCATTTCTTTAGACAGCCTATTCTGCAGGTGACAACAAATATATTTTGTTCCCTCCAGAAGCAGGTTGCTGAGAAGGGCTCTGATGTCAATTATTTGACCCTGCCCCAAAAGCAGAAGATTAGGATCACAGATAAAGGAGACCATTTGAATTGAAATAGATTAATTTTTTTGCAGGCAAAATGCTCACTAAGATCTGGCAGATAATCGACAGATGGGAAATTATTCTTTATGTAAACATTGGAATTGGCCAGAAAATTTTGACACCAAAAAAAATCCTCCAGTAAAATCTCAAACTACTTTTTTATTATTATTATTTTATGACAAACACTAACAAATATCACAGTGGGTCTTTTTATAGTTTCTAAATACATTTACTGTGAGCCTCGGTGCAATCAGACAACATTATCATACTGAATAAAACATAAGTAATCTGTCTTTACAACCTGGAATGACTGATACAATACCTGCTTTTCCAAATCTGTTGAATCATGTATGAAGTCTTATACTGAATGAAGGAAATGTACACTCCTGTCTTGTGGTGTCTATGAGAAGAAAATGTAAACCAGAGGGACACACTCAGAATAATTGCTCCTACGAACTTTATCTAAGTGAATTTAGAGTGAAGAAGGCTATCAGTAAAATTCATCTCCTGAAGGTCACCATAGAGGCAGACATTTTACAGGCTAGAGGAGACCTCTGGTTTGTTTGGTCTGATCTCCAGATCCCCACTCATGTACTGTCACCCAGGCCCTCCAAGCCCACGTTGTGCAGGTGTGGCCAGACCAAAGGGGATGTACTGGGCTTCTATTTACACAGAGGATGTCATGGGCTGTGCACATGCTCCCAAGTACTGCAGGTGCAATGTGTCTACACCATCATCCGCACTGTGGCTCAGATCCACTGGCCATTTAAAAGCTAAGAAAAAGTGTGTCCCCAGCATTTTTATTCTTGATAAGCAATTATTTGATCTTCAGTCAGATTATACTGATGGCTTCATATGTAGACCATAGAACTGGCAAAGATGCTAAGGCTTTTTTTTCCTACAATAAATCAAAATTGATAATGTACACCAGTTTCCTTTCCCATGCTAATTCTGGCACAGTGTGTTCTTATCAGAGCTGTAATTTTTTAGTAATTGCCATATGTTGTGTGTCTTCTTGTTTTGCAATGTTTTTGTCTTATAAATGTTCCAGTAAATAGGTGTGCATGTACGAGCATGAAGGCCTATATAAGATAATTAAACCTGCACATTCAGCAGGATTTATTTTTTTACAGCACCTTGATAAAATATTTAAGCACAGAGAACTTCAGCAGAAACTGGTGGATGCCAAGTTGGAACAGTCTCAAGAAATGATGAAGGAAGCCGAGGAGCGACATCAGAAAGAAAAGGAATATGTACCTATCCTTATAATTTGTCTGTCTTTTATCTAACTTCAGGCCAAAACAAGCCCTGCATGCAATTTCACTAATATATTGGTTCTTCAGGTCTAGTCTGGGGTACAGTAGCAGAGAAGTTTTTATAGCTACCATCAATGCTCAGTGCAAAGGAACAGCCTCTGGAAGGCTGCTTTTATTGGCATTTACAGTTTTAGAAGCACACTGCAGAGCAGTGGGTTAGAGCCCAGGCTGCTAACTCACTTACTGTGCAGTTGCTGCATCGTGATGTTTGGTCAGGTGACTCCATTAGTTTTCAGTTTTCTCTGGTATTTGATACTCCATCTTCCCCCATGATAAATGCACACATCTAAACCATCAGAGAGGAGACCAAAAATGAGGGATTGGAATGAAATGGCTGAAGGCTGCTATTCCCCCAGGTTCAAAGCCTCCCCAGGCATCCTGCCATGGGTCCAGTTTTGCCAGTGGAGGAGTCCACAGGAGCCGCTTGCTCTGACAAAGCCTCCCCTTCTCTATTTACCTCCCTATATCGGTTTGCCAGTGCCTCTTTCAGGCAGGCAGCAGCTTTGTCTGCTCTTCCTCCCTTTCTGGCAGAGGGGACGTCTCTAACAAGGGGACAGGGAAAAGCAGGTCCAGGAGGGATGTCCCCTGCAGGCAGCGCTGGGATGGGAGGAGGACACTCCTCCATCTGTAGTCTCCCACATTTTGTGACTCAATCAGACTAAAACTAATTTTCTCAGACTGCCTGGTATTTTCACAGCAATCCTCACATCTACAAAGGATCGGAGTTCAACACTGGCACATGGTCCCTCTTCTCAGTGGAGGCAGCAGCTCTCAGAGAGAATGACAGGCTCTCATTAGCTGGAAGAAAGCTTTTGTTTTCACCAGTCCTCCAGCTAACTCAGGAGCAGCATGAGAGAGCTCTAAAGAAAGGACATTTATCCGTTCCCCATATCTGGGAGCAGATGTATTAGCAGAAGTCTGGCTAATGAGTATCTTAAAATATGGATGAAAATGTGGGGCTCTAAGCCCCGTGGTTAGAGCACAAGGGAAACACAGCATACACCTCTTACCAAAAACAGCCCATAAGAGCATTTATCCTCTTTCTCTGCACTGATCTTGCAGCTGGAACACCCACTCCTGCTCATCTTTACTCCCAGCTAAAGAGCAAGGGTGAAAAGGAGCTGGGGCTTCTCTGTGCAGATCTGCATATCACTGCCTGATAATTTGTAGTCCAGCTGACTTACTCCGTTTCACTCTGAAACCTACAAACAACCAAACACCAAAATTTCATTCATGACCATTGATTCTTGACAGATTTAAACTCCAGTAAACATATCCAAGAAATCACTTACAATGGCAAAGCAAATATGGGCTTACTTTACTGCTGTCACTGGGAGTTATGCTACTGAGTACGAGATTTCAGATACTGGGGGAAAAAGCGCCCTCAAAACAGAAGATGTAAAAGATCAGGCATTGGCTCTGTGGAAAACTGGCATATACAGCCTTGTGTCAACGACCTTTCTTGCTGCACCTCTCAGAACATGAGTTTTGGGACTGCTTGTCACCTGTGACTGTCCGTGTTATAGTCAAAACTTCTTTGCGTGTATTATCCAGAACTGGTACACACAGTTTTGGTATTTTCATTTCTTTTAAAGCTCTGAAAGTCATAGTTGTCTACAATTGGGAGTGGAAGATTTTCTTTTTGGCTTTGCTGTGTGTATGAAATAACAGGTTTGAAAATACGCTACAAAACCTTTACGCAGTGGGTGTATAATAGTATGCACAGTGTACAAAGAACATTTTTCCCATTGTCCAAATTAATGCTTAAAAATCCTGTCCTAGAGGTACGCTGGTGATGTATGGCTAACATCACCTCCTAGCAAGGTAGATTTAGCTGCAGAATTTAAGGCCAAAAGCCATGCAATGAGTCAAGGCATAATTAAGCATGTCACGATTCATCACAGGTAGCCAAGCACCCAGAGCGCTGGCCTACACTTGGCTCCCACCTCCATCCTATTGATGTGCTCTTAGTCCCACCCACCCCAGCTATTGTGCTAGGGTCTGTGGGAGTAATGTATATACATGTATGTATGAAATCAAGGTGCTTTTGATGGAGTTTTCTCACTCAGCTGTAACTCTATCCAGCTCAGTAATATGCAGAGTTAGAACAGCTTTCAGAACCTTTCTCTCCATAGAATTTTCTCATCCCCGTGCATGACCTTTGCTGCAGGATTTTGTAACTGTTTTTGAATGAAAATTATTGTATTCTTTTATCTATTTGATTTGATTTATCTATTTGATTACTCTTTGAAGGCTCACTTTGATGCCTTCCCATGCACTTCTTCCACGTGGGAATTTTTGCCCCTATGCAAAACTTCTTTATTTTTCAAATTTTATTATGGGGTTAGGGTTAGGGTAAGGGTTTGGGTTAGGCTTAGACTTGGGCTTAGGCTTAGGCAAGGAGAGATGCCCCCACTTGTCCCCTGCACAGTCTGTACACCTCAGAAGGAGATAATCTCATTTCTTGCACTGTTCACTCTACACATGCACCAAAGAATGCAATTCCAAATTTAATCACCAATGGTTCATAATGTGCGGCTCTCACAAAGGGACAGCTTGACCAAAGGATGCAATTTTACCACCATCCTGCAACTGGTCAGCACTTCTTGGACTTCCTCTCTGCCATACCAAACATTTTTAGCACTTGTAATACAAACTGTGATGTGCAATTAATTGCAGTTTAAAGCATCTGTGGCTTTCAAGTATATGACTGCAAGGTATTGATGAGATTTCTACATAATTGGAATTTATGGAGTCTGACAGCAAAAAGGGAAGTTTCATTTTCACTAAGCCAGCCCCTGTGACTGTCTGGGCCTCCAGCAGCTATCATAGCTCTAATAATAGAGTGTAGCATCACCACGGTTCACTAAAGTGCTGCTCTGTAAACACCACATGCAATATTTATTCATTTCTTCACACTTCAGCCTCCTTGTTACCACTTCATAGTCTATTAATAAATGTATCAGTTCTGATTCGTTTTCTCCCAGCTTGGTGTTTGCAGATGACCTCAGGCTGCATAAGAATGCGTGCTAATTTGAGCAAGCCTCTTTGTGGCTTGCTTCCATTACAGAAGAGTTTATTGACTCTTGTTTTCTTACTGACTGCAGAAGCTATGTGGGTCAATAAGAGAGAGGGATTTCATTAAGAGGCAAAAGAAGCAATATTTCTTTGCCTTCTCTGTCCATCTGTTGTGCTGTGGCCAAAGACATGGTGCAGGAGGTGGGATCTTTTCTTTATTCCAGTCACATTGGGTATGGAGGTAACTCTAGCTGAGATTAAAGTAATACAGATAAAAGCCCAGTTCTTGGAAGTAATGACTGGCATAGAGACTGGGTAGCTCTGAAGGCTTTCAAAGCACTTTTCATTAAATCATTGAACCCTATAAATTCTAAAAAACACTCTAAAAAAGTAGATATCAAAGAAAGGTGAAACTTAAAAATCCAGATTTCATCCAAACTTTTAAAAATTTGATTTTTCTTTTAGATATGTAAAGCCTACCCTCTTCCGAGAAAATAAATGAATAAACTGACACTCCTTTAACCCATACCAGCTCTTTTTACTGGCTATGGCACAACCTATTTGAAATTTTAATCAACAAGACCTGAATTCAAGAACTTGATTTATCTCCATTGAACCAAACACCAAATTAAGTTCTCAAAATAAATATTAAGAGACAAGTATAAAACAAATACAACACAGCATTTCTTCATAATGGAGCTGTAAAACATTCTTTGCTAGGAAACCTTAGATGGCAAAAATTCAGTGGGTCCAAATCAAAAGGGAGAATTGATGGAAGAAATATTTTTGTAGAGCTAGTATATATGTTTATATGTGCCACAAGTCTAATTCAGATAGTCTCTGTGCCACAAACAGCTGGAGGCAGTCAGCATTTTAGGGTTCATCCTCTGCTCTTTTACCAGGTGGTATTTGCATAGTTTACCTGTGTCATTTCCAATAAAACGGTTAGAATAAAAGTTTTTACTGGGGATCAAATACATTTTCTGCATGTGCTTCTACTCACCTTTCACTTCCAGTATAAGTAAGATCCACTGACGTACACAGTCCTTTTAATTTTCCATATATTTTCCGAGCCCAGCTGTGCTATTTTAAATACAATTTACAGTACAATTTAAGTACAATTTAATCCAACAGAGAAAAATCCTGTGTAAAATAACTTCTTTATGTCTCATTTCTCAAGCTATTATTAGCATTCTTTTTCTAAAATGTATTTGGCCTGACCAATAAAACACTTTATAAATGTTCGACAGACGACAGGGGCATTTCTTTAACACTCTGGTAAATGTTTCCTGCTTTCAGATTAAATCAACTGCTGAAATACTACTGTGTACTTTGAAAGGGCTGACTCAGAACTGTAGCTAGGAAAGGTCTCTGCACACCTCATTGCTACAGTTCATTCAGCCTCGACCAATCCTCCACCTGCTCTATCTGCAGCCTGCATGCCAGAATGTGATTTTGCCAAACATTTTGGAGTAGGAAATCACACCTTCCCAGGAGCAGCCAGGAAAGAAACTGCAGTCAAGCTTCTCCTGGGCTGCCTACTTAACCTGAGACATTTATCACCCTGAGCTGGAATTCTTCACTTGTCAATGCAAACAGAGCCCAAAGATAACAGACAGCAGTAAATGTATAACATTTACTATGCACTGGCTTTCTGAAAACTCACAGACTTTTGAGGCAGGTCTGACTGTGACCATACCCACATGCTAACTCATGGTCATTGTTGTGAAAAAAAGTTTGCCGTTCTCTGGAGAGCAGGAATTTGGCTGGAGCTGTGCTGAAATGAACGTGCCAGAAAGTATCATAACCATTCTCTAGAGGTCTGGTGAAGATATGGTTAAATACCACACTTTTTATAGCCCACTGTACTGCACACTTAATTCCAAGTAGCTTTTGAACTCCTATTCAAATATGCCTTTGGAACCCAAATAGCCTGTCCCGTGTCTCAGGATAACACTAAATACTGTCTTACCTAACTGCTCTAGCTATATTCACCTGAATGTTAGATCACTCCTTATCACAATAACATAAGTAGCTGGAGGATGAGGACTTCCAACTGATAAACTAGGGACCTAACAGTTTTCTCTCTGTTATCCAAAACACAGCTCCTGAACCAAGCTGCAGAATGGAAGCTCCAGGCCAAAATGTTAAAGGAGCAAGAGACTGTCCTACAGGCACAGGTGACGTAGGAGAGGTGATTGCATGGTGTGCCTTTGTTTGCCAGTTTTTAACCCATGAGGCACATTCCAGGTAAAGTATCCAAACTACTTTCTGTGTATTCCTTCTAGCCTCATTCTACATCCCATAGACTATTGCAAAGGAAGCAGGTTATTTTCAAGCCAACCGTAAGGTAATGCCCATACTGTAAATCATACTCTGATGTGTGGGTTGTTTAGTCTAAAGAAGAGAAGAGAAGGCCCTTTTGCAAATTTTTGGTATTTAAAAGAGGTTTATAAAGATGGAGAGAGACTTTTTGCCAGGGCATGTGATAGGACAAGGGTTAACAGTTTTAAAGTGAAAGAGGAGAGATTTATATTAGATATGAGGAAGAAATGCTTTGCTGGGAGGATGGTGAGACACTGGAAAAGGTTGCCCAGAGAAGTTGTGGATGCCCCATCCCTGGTAGTGTTCAAGGCCAGCTGGATGGGGCTTGAAGCAACCTGGTCAGTGGAAAGTGCCACTGCCTAAGGCAGAAGGATTGGACTACATGATCTTTAAAGGTCTCTTCTGACCCTAATCATGCTACAGTGCTATGATTTATGAGCGTTTATAGTACTCAACCACAGAACAATGTCTGTGCCTTGATTATTCACCATAACTACCCTTCAGGTAGTTATTCACCATAACTACCCTTCTAATACAGCAAAGCACTGAAGTACATACGTATCAGGAAACACATTTACCAAACTGGAAGCTGCTGTGCCCATATGCTTTTCTGGACTGGGGTGCAAAAGCAGCATTTTCATTAACTTTAACAGGAATTCTGTCTACTAAGGGCTTGTAGAAAGGGGTCTCTAGGATTTCAGTGCTTAACTGTAATTTGAAACTTTCAATAAAATAAAATTACTCGCCAAAATTACACCAGGAGTCAAGCTGGAGTGAAGGGCAGTAAAACCAAGAAATAGGCAGAATATACTACACCTTGGGAGCAATGCAATAATCACCTTGAATAGCTGAGGGAGACCTTGAATTGATGAGTAAGAACACTAGGTGACATCAAAAAGACAGAGAGTATCAGTAGATTTTTCTAGACTTAAGAAACACTTAGGTAGATTTATCTTCCTTGACCAGTCTGTGAGAAAGATTCCCCCCTAGCAGCACCTTGAGGGGGGTGGTGTCTGTCCGTCAGCCCCTCTTGCAGCTGCCACTTTCCTCATCCATCAGGAAGCGCCCTCCTAGCCCTTGCTCACAGTTAATCATACACGCAAGTTGTCCCAGCTTTTCCCTTGCAGATGGTCTAATTGCTACCTGTTGAGCAGTCAAGAAATGCCAGTGTTAAACTGATAACCTGGAAACAAGCTAAGAGGGATTTAGTTTTTAACGTGTTTCTTCAAAGGCTGAGATAAGACAGAGGCACAGCGAAGAACATCATATAAACTGCTGCTGACAATAAATTGACAGGTTCTGCAATCAAACCTCAAAGGCCTCCAACTGAGTCTGTCCCGACTGCAAACCTGCTCCCAAATTTCTCAGAGTGGTTTTAAATAAACTTTTATGTTCAACCAGAAGAAAAAAAAATTATGTAGGCAGACCTCTGTAGCCAGTTTAATGAAACTAGAGGTATTGATAAAAACTAGAACATATTAGGCACACATTTGAAACAGAAAAAGTGTTTTTAGAAAAATCCAGCTGAACAAGTCTGTAAAGGCATTGAGAATACATGTGCCCCTTGCAGACTTGTTCAGATAAAAATTAGGTGATTCACTTTCTGAAATGAAACATCCAGTTAAGTGTGTTGCTCAAGTGTGAGAGCTCTGTCACTTACACATCACCCTCCATTTGGAATTACTGGGAATAATAACATTATTAGTATTATTTTTTAAAATTTTTATTATTTCCAGTATGGTAGCACCAAGAGGCCTCCCTCATGGACCAGATGCTATCATGCAGGGTGTTGTGCAAGTGCAGAACAGAAAGAGCATAAAGAGCTCCCTGATGCAAACACAAAGCAATAAATAGATATTATGCCCCATTCCTGGAAGTGTTCCAGGACAGGTTGGATGGGACTTTGAGCAACCTGGTCTAGTGGAAAGTGTCCCGGCCCATTGCAGGGATGGTCTTTGGGGTCCCTTCCAACACAAGTCTTTCTATGGTTCTATGATTAACAGAGGAACAGATGCATGGAAATTTATGAGAAGACATTGGGTCAGTGAGATAGGGAGAAGCCATAATAAAATCTTCACAGTGAGATATCACTCTTTTCAGAGGAGGTGATGAACACCCACTGCTTCCTTGAGCTGGAAGGAACTGGGGACATCCTGTTCATGCCAGCGTGTCTCTGGGTGGCACAATGTGCCTGAGACAGCCAAATCCGGTGGTCCAAATGGTGACAGGGATCTGGCAGCAGCTGAGGGGGTACACCCAAACTGTGGTGCTGCTTCCCAGGATGCTGCATGCTCTCCCTAGGCATGATGCTTAGGCAGACTATTTTAGCTTCACGCATTGGAACAAAATAAAAAGATGGAAGTCAGTCGAGACCTTTAATTTTTGGTAGTCGGCATAGTGCAACCACTAGGCCATGGCAACCAAGAAGAACATAACAAGGCCAAAGGGGTGTCCCCATTGTAGCACCCTCTCAGCGTGGTGATGCTGAGGTGCCCCCACTTCCCACGGCCTTGCACTCGCAGCAGTGCTGCCTCTGCCCTCCCTGTCCACACAGTCCTGCTGGATGCAGCAAGGGGGTCCTTGTCTCCCTGACCTCGGAGCACAGCTGCATGCTCCTAGTGAGTGACATCTCTCACAGCCTGTTCCCAGCCACTATGAAAACATGCATTTATTATTCAGTTTTAAATTGCAGAAGCTATTCTTGGTGCTATGGTGCTGCCTAGGGCCCCAGCTGAGGTCAGAGCTTGCCCTGTTCAAACACTGAAGGTTTTTGACCTCATTAAACAATACGCAAAAATTGGAAGGGAAAGCAGAGACAGAATTGAGGTGAGGTTTTTTAAAACAGATCTGGGCTAGGAGCCTTAGTTGTCTGACTCCCACCCCTGCTCCGTTACCTGGCTTTGGGATGCTCAGGCATTTCTCCTTAGAGCTATGACATCTCTTCCAAATGTCAATGTTCCGCTGATACACTTGGGATGTCTGCATGGTGAAGCAAGGCTTAGAGCATATCAGCTCAGGTTAGTCCTTGCCCAAAGAGGTGGGCCAGGGATCAAACCAAGGAAAATGTTTTCAGAATTCTTGATATCTACAGAATTACTTTTTTTTCTGGGCACTCTGTATAGAAACACCACAGCTGCAACATCAGGAGAATCGGGCATCCATAATTCCCAGGTCCTTTTAAAATCACTTGCCTGACTCCTTCTATTCTTACTCAGTTTACCTTTCTGCAATGGAGGAATCATAGTAGTTTGCAACCATAAAAAGATGCACAGAGTTTCTGTTCCCGGATGTTTGTGCTTCATGGTCTTCAAACAGAAGTTAATTTTCATGTCCAAACACAATACTTATTTTATTATCTTCTACCAAAGTAGAAGTTCACAATCCTGGACATTCTGAAATTACTAAGTGGTATTTTTCTCTCTGTTAATGCAGATCACTCTCTACTCTGAAAGGTTTGAAGAATTTCAGAAAACATTGACCAAAAGCAATGAAGTGTTTGCCACATTCAAACAGGAGATGGAAAAGGTGAGTAGGAGCTCATGCCTGAACTCTTTAATTGATACTTTCCTTTTAGATTTTGATATTTCTCACGGTAATAATTCTACCTGAGATGGGACCATTTCTGCACATTCTGCATACTTTATTTTGAAGAATAATCTCATCAACATTGAAATAAGATTTAGAACACACTCAGCCACGACTGACAGCAGGTTACATTTCAGCTCTGCAAGCTGAACAGCAGAAAGGAGAGCAGAAAGCTCTCCATTTTAGCTAAAACTGAAAATGTCTGGAAGAATAAACATTTTACCTAAAATCTAATGTGGTGGTTGGATGCAAGATCTTGTCTTAGATCCTTAAGACATACCAGAGGGGGAGTCTGGAGCCACATTTATCGGACCATGTTCCCAGGAGTGCCTAGAGCCTTCTGGGTGACTGACACTGGTACGAAGACTTTGACATAGGTTACACATCTTTCTACTGGAGTGTGTAGGCAGAGCTGAAGCCTGCCAACCCCTTTCCACGATATGGAAATAGTCCAACAGACTGTTTCCTTGCAGCTGGGGTTCTTATTTCCTGTAACGAATGGGAGTTAGAACCCCATTCACATCCACATGTTGTACCTGCTTTCATAGTCAACAGTGTTCTGCTCTGCCACCAAGGCTCAAAATCCTGCCCTGATCCCGGCAGCCTCTAATGATTCTTCACAGAGAGTTCTGTCTGCAGAAAACCAATGGGAAAATGGTGCTATTTAGCTAGTGGTGTGTTTTGGAGGTAGTATAGAGGGGTGACTAATCCAGGGGGAACCTCCCTAGCCTTGCTGGCTCAGAAGAGCCCGTCTTTAATTTCCCAGCAATCCAACACTGTGATCTGGTAAAGAGACAAACAGATGCCACCATTTCTTTGCCTTTTGTTTTTCTGGTAGTTTGTATGCTGGAAGTTGGCTATAATCAACTGGTCCTACTTTTGGGACTACAGACTAGAGGCTGAAAGTTATATAGCAGCTACTTAAAATGAAATCCATCCCTTAACATAAATTATTACTTATCACAGACGCTAAAGCTGCTGGTAGCAGAGTTATGAGTAGGGCCAAAGACTTGAATAAAGCGGCTGCCCTAATTTCATCTGCAGTGTGGAATTTCTGCTGTGATTCAGCTTTTCTTCCTGATTCTATAGATGACAAAGAAAATGAAGAAGTTGGAAAAGGATACTGCTACCTGGAAATCCAGGTTTGAGAACTGTAACAGAGCATTACTGGACATGATTGAAGAGGTGAGCAGTCTTTCCCATCTCAAGATGCGTCCTTTTCCCCATGTAAAGCTTTAATTAGGAGGTGAGATAACCTAAAACTGCCAGAAGTCAGTGTAAAATTTCTTCTTAAATGTAAGGGTCTCTCTTTCAAGCTACCTTGATGGTCGGATGTCTTTAAAGACAAAGATAATCCCAGCCGTTAGGGCGTTTAGATTGTGCAGGCATTCACTACATCCATGAGAAACTGAATTATGTAACTCTGAATTTTAAGTGCTCTAAAAATGGGTGATTTTTAATGCTCTCCCATAGAAGCAAATTGGCATTAGTTCACTTCATGCTACTTTCTGCATAAGAGCATCCGCCCAGGGAATTAATGTGTTCTAGCTAATGAACTTTAAAATCATGCCTTTCATTAACTTCCTGTGTAGTCAAACTCTAAGAGTCAAAAGCAAGTACTGTGTCTCACCATACTTTTAAATGTGCTGTCCCAGGGGCATTGCAAAGGATGTTCATAAGCACATTGGAACTCATTCAAAGAAGATAAGAGGCTGCCTGAAGTTTCACCCCAAATATATGCTGAACTTGGACCAGATCTTTCTGGTTAGCTTTGTAGCTCTGTGCTATTGCTACTTCTATTTTTATGGATTTCTGTATCTCTTGTTTCCTCACTGGGTGTAGAAAATGTTTCAATTCAGGATGCTCTCACAGAACCCAGAAGCAAGATAAACAAAAAATATAAAGCAGCTTGTTTTCCTCCAAATTCACACCCACACCTACCAAAAGTCCAAGTAAGTTTTTGGATGTTTATCTGTATGGACATCCACTATGCTTTTCCATCTCTCCAGATCATCAGCAGTTATTCCTGCAAATATATTTGAGTGAAATTGATCTGAATATGTAGGCAGAATGTTAATACACTGTAGTTACAGGGATGAATTTCCTCTTGAAGCTTTCCAAAAGACCACAGTTATTGAAGAGCAGTTGGTGAAAGTCGGCCACCTGGCAGCATCCTCTGAGGGCTGCTTAGATATCAAATTATTTCCTAATTGCCAGTTCCACCAATGAATTGCATGCACCCAAACTGAGCCTGTACCTTTGCCTGATGTCTTTGACTACAGAAAGCCATGAGGTCCAAGGAATATGAGTGCTTCATGTTGAAAATCCAGAGGCTAGAGAACCTTTGCCGTGCTCTGCAGGAAGAGAGGAATGAATTGTACAAAAAAATAAAGCAAGCACAGTTCCCAGAAGAGGTGAATGGAAACAGCATCTTAGAAGAAGAAGAAGATGATGATGATACTGATACAACCCCTTCCTCCTCTGAGCAGGCAAGCATCGAGCTGCATGAGAGTGACAAGAGGATGCTGAAGCAGCTGGCTGAAGCTTTCAGGGTGTCCCACAAAGCAGAGGAGTCCCTCCCAAGCAACAGCAGCAATCCAGAGACCTGTGACACTCAAACATGTAGTGCCATCCTGGTGCCAGAACCCCCTGCTCCTCTCATTCCACATTCAGAGGCTGGGAGTCACTGTGAGCAGCCCAGCATGAGCACACCAACACCCACTGAACACACACCAGCACCCACTGAAAGTACAACAGTGGCCACTGAGAACGTGTCAAAGCCCACCAAAAGCACGCCCTCACTTCCAGACAGAGTGCCAACACCCTCAGAAAGTGTGCCAATGCCTCCTGAGAGTGTGCTAGTACCCACTGGGAATATGCCAACACCCACTGAAAGCATGCCAGCAACCCCTGAAAATGTGCCAACACTCACACAAAACACACCCACTCCCCTTGGGAATACGCCAGTACCCATTCAGTGTCCACCAAAAGCTGCAGAATGTGCAGATGACCCAGCAGATAGATCTGTCCAAGGTCAGTCTGCAGAGCTAATAGGGGACACAGACATGGAAGCAGTGGATTGAAGACACCGTGTGTCCAGGCTTGCCTTCTGCAAATCAGAGCTCTGCTTTGTCCTCTAAATGGATACCTTTTTTTTTTGAAGAAACAGAAATTCGTTCCTAAAACACACTCACGTATCTGTATGCAAATATAATACACATTTCTTTGCTACCACTATCCAGTAATAACGGGTCTGCCAATTTTGTGGTCCTTCATCTGCTAGAAGTATAATATTTTCTTAATGACATGAAAATACAATGAAATCATAGGATCTTTTTTTCCCAGGCATGATGAGTCATCTCATTCAGCAAAATAATTTTAGTGTTGCAGTACCACATGTCAAAAACCATTGCAATTCTCATGCATATATTTAAAGACTCACGATTAATTCTATCTATTTGTTTTGACATTGCATAAAAGATGGTCTACTTGGACACACAGTGATTTTAATAAATGAGGTGAAAGGAATCTCTAATTACAAAGTAAAATAGTGAAACTATAAATTTGGTCAGCCATATCCAAGGAGTGGTTCAACAACCAGAGGTGAATTTTTGGGCAAGGAAATGACCACTCAGCACTGTAGCCTAAACACCCACAAGCTTTCAGCCTTAACTTCCATTGGTCTTTTCTGCTCAGTGTTCTAGAATAGGATTTGTTTTCAACAGAACTACAGGGAAAGGGAAAAGATACTTTCTAGATTCCCATAAAATAACCAAAAACAACAGCAATTTCCAAATTGATGGCAATTCCCAAGGCAGGGGTCACAACTCTCTGTCTACATCCAACAAAAAACTGCTATATTGTCGTACTACTTGGAATGGCAAGCCCAACAGTGGTCATCATGCCTGTTTCCAGCTCACAAATGAGATTAGAAGTTTGGAAGTTGATTGCAGATCCCAGTTTCTAGGCAAGGAGCAGAAAGGAGAGGGGAAGGTACCAGGATGTATTCCAGAAGAATAATCATGCTTCTGGATGATGCTGTCCCTCCCAGTTACAGCCACATGAACCACAGCTTCCTCCTGGCACTGCTGCATGTGCTAATGCTCCCAGGAGAAGGATGAGGACACTTGCCTGTCACCTCATTTTGGAAGCAGAGCATAAGTCAATAACCCAGAAGCAAAGAGGAACCAGGAAAGCAGGAATCCCTCTCACAGACACCTCCAGGGGCTGGCTACATTCTCATCCCCTTTCTTGTCTAACTGGCTCTTCCCATCTGCCTGCCAACAACTATTGCTTAATAATGCAGCCACCTTGGCAGAAACTAGTTTATTCTGGTGCCAAGAACAGAGATGAAGAAGGAAGGAGGAAAGAGAAGGTACCTACCCAGATAGGTCTACAGTCTCAAGCAAGTAGAGTAAGCAGGCTTTTTGAAAGAAAGTTTTAAAAATCCTGTGGGCATATTCCTTTTTTCTCATCTCCTTCCTCTGAATTCCATCCAGGCCTTTCAGAGTCTGAGCTGGATAGCTTAAGAATTTGAAAAGGGCAATTAAAGAAGATGTTTAGAGGTTGAAAAGGGAAATATTACAATCAAAGAAACCCATATTTATAGACAGATCCCAATGCTGAAGACAAAGTGACTTATTCAAGCCAAAGTTGAAATACAGGTGAACCAAGAGGAAAGATGTCATCATTGGCAGACCATGGGAAACAGTGGCCACAGAGTCCTTCCAGCATGCCACCCTCCTAAAATGGGGTTTGAATCTTTTCTTACTGCCAGCATGGTCTGTACTCTGGTTAAATATGTCTGTGCACTCCTTGGCCCAGCCTTTTCCAGAGCTAACCCTTGGAGTATACAGAGCGTAAGTTGCAACAGTGTGTTTGGATATGGCCTGTAGCTATTATCAGTAGAGTTTTCAAATGTGAATGCCTTATGTTAGATAACAAGACCAACAGGATTTATCTCATGTCTTTAATCATCTGAAAGTAGATAATGTGAGTCGTAGTTATCTTAAGCTCCTTTTATAAGCAGTGGAGAAGAAAAAGCATCTTTTGAGGACAAGTTATCTCATGATAAGACTGGCATCCAAGTCAGAAGGAATTACTTTCTCTCTGAAAATGATATTTCTCTTCAGATTCTAGAGCCAGCCTAAGAAAACTAATTTAAATTTAATATGCCTACTGTTAGGTATCTAAATTAGGCAGCATGAATCCCATCAAATATTCAGATTCAAAGCCCTAAGTGAATGGCCATCTCTAAAAACCAAGCCAGTTATGTGCCTGTGAAAACATTAATCTATAAGAAATATTTATCCTAAGATAAAAAGTTATACTCACCTGATACACTTTTTTTAGTTTCCATTGACTTAAGTTGGTAGAAATATAGTTTCCATTACAAGTTTTGTTTGTTGTTAGGGTGACTTTTAAAATTAATGCAACTTATATACTTGTTAATGTTTTGGGAGGTTTAATTCTTGATCTTGTTTGATTCTGTTGCCATTTTAGTAACTACCTGCATGAAACCAACTTCTTTTTCTTCAAATAGTCTTCAGTTGTTGGTGTTTTCTTATACATTCAAATATTCAATTCAATAATAATGGCCTTGCAACTTTAGGTTGGTTCCATTTTGCATAATCATTATGGTCACATCTTTAATTATGTAATTGATGTCTCATACCTTCCAACTTCAGCGAGCAGGGAGACAAGGATCCTGCAGATAAAAACTTCCTACATAGTTATGATTTATTCTTACAGCATCATTCCTCATGAATAAATACACAGCCTTCTGGGAAAATTACTCCCACTCTATTCCACCTTTCTCATTTTTGCCCTTGTAATTCTAACACTGCACTCACATACCTGCAATTCCTATTACTATGAGTTTCTCTCACATACCTGTTGCTTCTCTTCTTTAATACCATGTACCAACTGCATTTTATCCCAGCAGTTTCCTGCTCATTTTCAGTGCACGTATACAACACCAAAAGCACAGGAGAGTGACCTTTATAGCTTTTAGTTTCAGGATTTGGCTTCATGTGTTTACAAGAGATGGGAATTGTAGGGAAAATTCTGGCTGATCCCAGGCTGCATAGAGCATTTAGAGTCAAACTGTGGGGATGTTTTATGTATAATCTCATGGCCTGTAGAGCTGTAGAAGGCTGGACTACCCTCACAGAGGTGGAAAATCTGTAAAATTTAACCAAACACATGTTCGTCATCCACTGCATCAGACTGGAAGATTAAATCACCATCACCATGACAGGTTTCTGTGTGCTAACCTTCATTCTCTCATTCTTCTATAACATTAATTCCTGGCCTCCCTCACTCTTTTCTTCCACTGGTACCCAATATAAAACTGACTCTGCACAGTATCAGTATCCTTGTGAAAAGCCTTTGGGATGGCAGTCTGCACACCAGCTCTGCTGCACTTCCCTCATGTGCCTCTGCACTCAAGGCACAGAAACCCACAACACCTCTCTGGTCATTTGGAGGCAGCAAGTGGCAGTGAGATGTGTCTCCCTGGTGTTCATCATTATCATCATTATTCTACTAATCTGGTGGTCTCATCAATCCTGGTATGTTCTATGGTTGCTTCCTTCAGTCTTGCTTTTATTTCACACAGTTATTCCTTTACCATCAGATTTGGGGGTGAGGAGAGCTGGTGATGGTAGCTATTTCTTCCTTACTAAACCCATCCATTGCTGCACTGCTTCCAAAGCAGCAACAGTCTTTATTTGCAAAAGTTGCAAGGAAAGCACAAAAATATTTTCCCTTTATGCATGTCTGACCTTTTGTCACCTCAAAAATCTAACAGCTCCCCTGATGAACATGTAAAATACATTTTTCAATAATCAAGAGTTTTTCCAAATGTGAGGGAATTTTCATGATGACTACTAAAATCACATTCATGATGTTAACATGATGCTCTCACATAATTTCTGATCCCTGTAGCAGACCACAGCACCAATAAATCTTGTTGATGAGAGATTAGTAAGAAACAGATGATCTGTTTCAGCTTAACTTTCCCCACAAAAGAGATCAGAAGTAGATATAGGCATGGAATATACAGTCCAGATGAGAGAACTGCAGCAATAGTGCAAGTGTCCACACTCCTGATATTTGGAGATAGTCTGAAAGAGCCAAGAGAGGTAATGATTCAGAAATAAGACAAGAATAGTGTATTTTACAATATCTACATCTCGTGTATATGAACAAGGGTATAGAGGGAACGCTCTTTGCTCCTACTCACAGGAGCCAAATGCTGTAAGCATGCTCAGACAGAGCACCTGAACTCCTGCATCCAGACTAAGCCAGTCCTGAATTTATTCAGAGGATGCTACAAAGGGATGCATGTATGCCCACTCATATTGCCTCATCAGGTACGTGCTCTGCCCCATAAGTATGTCCCATTAAGGAGGGAACAACCCCATTATTCTCCCTCCCTGTCACAACTACTTGCAGCCCTGTCTGGAAGACTGGAAAAAGCTTTACATTTCAGTGTATTTGGATACTAACTGTTGGGGTTTTTCTTTATGCATCTCTTATTTGAGATTACTTTCTCTGTTTATCCCATTTAAAATATTTTTATGCTTTAAAAAAAAAAAAAAAGTGAAGGCTTAAGTGCAAGCCTGTCTGTGACAAAGTTAGTTGGCTTCAGCTATGAGGTGCAGATAAAATATTTGTAATCCGGACTGAGAGAAAAGCAGCTTTAGCAAAATACTCTATGTTTACCACCAAAAAAAGCATTCTAAGGTTGTACTAAAATGTTGCACCTTGTGGCCATGAGACAAAGAAGAGATGAAGAAAGTATCTCATGTTCACCGATCAAGAAAACAAGTTCCATATTAGTAGAAATTTTCTTCCTGGGGAAAAAAAATAGAGAAAAGAAAGAAGATAAAAAAGGATGTTGAGGAAGCCCTCTTATTTGCATGAATCTTTTTATACACTGATTATCAGAATACACCACAGAATGGGCTTTCAGAGTATCCCAGAATGCTTTTCAAACTGTAAGTGTTAAGGAATGACTTATGACCTTACTTTGGGCTGAGGGCCACCTGCTTTGGTTTGTAATGCAACAGTAATACACTGCAGAAATACAGAGAGCATTTCACTAGGAATAAACCTTAAGAGGAGAATCCAGACAGAATCTGATAAGAATGAAACCTTTCAATGATGAGTTTATTCCCTAATTGCTTATTTTTTCATACCTTCCCCTGACAATTCTGGCACTGCCATCAGCAGAAGATAAAGGTCCAGCTATCTGCAGGTGTAAATAAGAGGAGCTGCTTTGGAGCCAGCTGAGGTCCACACATTGACTCCAATGAGAATCCCATCCAAGGGGCTGAATTACTGGGCCATTAGTGAGTCCTCTATTCCTATGAAGCAAACGTTTTACCCAGACAATACTTCAGGGGCCCTGACAGAGACAGAATGGATTTCCTCAATTAGAATTTAGCCAACACTTGCATTAATGAAGCTACTCTTAGTAAAAGTGCCAGAAAAGCAACTTTTATTGATCACAAGGGGTCATGGCCTCCACTTTGCAGCTCATCCAAGTGCTGCCCTGCTTCAGATCACATTCTGTCCTCAGAAAGGAAGAAAGGCAGAGCACCATCTTCCCTGTGAAGACAGGCTGAGAGTGTGGGGATTGTTCAGCCTGAAGAAAAGGCAGCTGACAGAAGACCTTGTAGCAGCCTTCCAGTACCTAAAGGTGGCTTATAAAATAAGAATGGAGAGAGACTTTTCACAAGGATGGGTAGTGATAGTAAAAAGGGCAACAGTTGTGAACTGAGAGTGAGTTCAGACTAGATATGAAAAAAGAAATTCTTTACTATGAGGGTGGTGAGGTACTGGAACATGTTGCTCAGAGAAGCTGTGGATGCCCCATCCCTGGAAGTGTTCAAGGCCAGGTTGGATGGGGATTTGAGCAACCTGGTCTAGCGGAAAGTGTCACTGTCCATGGCAGGGAGGCTGGAACTATATGAACTTTAACAGTCCTTCCAACATACAGCATTGTATGATTCTATGATTTCTTTAACCAGTTCACTGACTTCCTGCAGCTCTTCATTCATTCTCACACTTCTCCCACTTAATGGCCGGTCTAAACCTATTCTGCTTGCCGCAGCTTGCTGTATAGACCTTGTTAAAAATAGAACAAAATATGATTAGATTCAGGTTTCATTTCACATGAGATCTAGGTCAGGGCTGACAATACTGTTTGAGCTACTCCAACAGCTCTTTCTCTATGTTCTAGTTTGAAAGCAAACCAGTGAGAGACTCGAAATCAGAACTACAATTTAATAGGAAAATTAAAAAATAAATGCAGTAGTACAGAAACACTGACAGAGTCAGGATACAACCTGACACCCTGTTGGTCAGAGTGGTGATAGCAGTCCAATTAAATGGTGGCTGCAGTCCTCCTGAAGTGATAGATGTGGTTCTGTTGAAGCAGTGATCCTGTAGAAGGGACTGGTCTTTCCCTGAAGGTCCAGTAGTGGTTAAGTAGCTCTTGTCCTCTGGGAACCCAGTAGGTAAGGGCTGAGTGTGGTGTTCCAAACCTCAGATTATATCCAGTTAGGAATGCTTGGTTCCTCCCCCTGGGCGGAGCATCTCACAATGGGATGATGTAATTTTATGAGTCACGAAGTGAGGCTTGATAGCCCATTAACAGAAAAATATCGCTCCAGAGGGAGTTACCAGGGATGTGTCATGGAAGAGATAAAGAAACACTGCCCCACCTGGTTTTAACAGATGGCGATAAGAGTACATGCTTTTGGTTACATCTTACATTGTAACCTAAGACACTCTACACCAGGGGACGTCCTGCTCCTTTCACAAGCTTATGGCTATACGGACCCTCCTCTGTGCTGGCTCTGGCCCTTGTCAGTCTCTCTGATGAACTGATCTAACTCAATAGCCCAACAGAAAATTATTCCAACTAAGGAAAAAAGATTATTTTCCGTTTTGTTAGAGTTCTGACAGATAAAGTGGGAATAGTCCTTCTGGCAGCAGCAAGCCACTAGGTCAGCTCAGGGGCATCAAAGTCGTGCTCACTTGCTACCTAAACACAGCATTGCCTAAAGTGTGACTCTCCTACTGCCACAGACAGCGACAGAATACAGGACTAGGTGAACTACAGTTGTGAGCAGCAGGGTATTTGTTATTTTGCAAAGTCTAGCTACCACCAAAGGGCTTCTCCCACTTCTGCTGGGTGTCACAGTCTTCTCTCCTATTTGGGTGTTGGTACCTCTTGACCCAGCTGTGGGCTGGTATGAGGTTTAACCTGGTGGGAAACTGATCTTGCAAAAGGAAAAAATCCCAACATTTTTTTGCTGCTGTGGGTCTCAAAACTGCCTTACTATGGGGCTGTGGTGCTACTGCTTTCCTCAGGGCAGAAGCTGAGAGGAGCAGAGGGCTTTTGAGCATCCATATGTCCCCGCACATCAGCAGCACTCAGGCCACGAAAAGTTCCTCTGGCAGATGACTCTTATTTCACAGCACTTCCAGTTCATAAAGCTGGGCAGTTTTCTAGGCCAAAAAAACCCCTACCTCAAATGGCAGGCTATGGCAGCATCTGACTTTGCAGCCCAAAAATAAAAGATGCACTATATAACACCGTGAACCCCTTAAAGAAAGGGCTATGTTCCAGATGCTAGGGGACTGAAGAGATTGCTGAGGTCCAATCCCTACATGCCAGTCCAGTGAGATGTGCTGTGGACACAGAGCTAGGAACCCTTCCAAAATAACAGGGCTATGAGAGCTGGTTTGTGTGACCTGGGCACATGGACCACAACAGATCTCACCCAGACAGGGAATCTTTCAAGGTCCCTCCTAGCTTTATCATTCCATGATCTGTCAGATGTCAGCAATATTAAAGTTGGGCACTGTGATGCCCAGACCCTTTTTCAATCCATCCCTTGGAGAGTATTATTAAAAACAACAATAACAAAAAAGCAATAGCTTTTTTAAAGTCAACATTTGCTGGGATTCATTTGGTTTCTGGAATTTCTGTTTTCTCAGTTTAGGTGGGCTGGGTGCCTTATAGCTGACACCAGAAAGCTTCAGCCTGCACACTGCCAGCTAGTTCAGGTTCTGAAAAACAAAGTAGCAAGCTGAACACACCTCCAGTGTCACAGCCAATCCTACACAGAAAAAAACCTTAGTCCCAAGGGGAGAGTCAAGTGGTGCTAGTCATCCTGCTATCTCTTCCCATGTGTTTCCACCAGGTTCCAGAGAAATAAAAATAAAATGCCAGCTCTGGCAGAAACATGAGTTACAGCTTGTTCCCCCATGCCCCCATTCAAGGCATCACTCCCACTCAGATGCTGCACCCGCTGCCCTAACCAGTGTGCTGCTGCATGGCTGCATTTGAACTGGGTCACTCAAACAATTCAGGTTAAAAATACACCACCACAATCACCAAGAAGAGCTAATTTTAACTCAGACCATTGCAGTGATCACATTGGGGTTTTTGTTCTGATGGTATCTCTGGAAACATGACCTCAAATCTGGTCACCATAACTGCTAATTGAACTCCACCCATCCTTTGCTCATAAAGGAATCCACAAATTTGGATGTTAACTCTGGAGTATAATGCTGTTCTCAGAGTTAATGGTAGCCTTTCCAATGACTATTTTAACAGACATCTCCTGGACCAAATACAGAACTTGGAAAGTTGTATTTTAAATCTCAGTCTGACCCCTAACACAGAAAGACAGGGAAGACACAATATCCAACACACAATGATAATGACCAGATGCAGCCTTTGGAACTGCACACAAAGAAAGCTCTCACACTTTCATACAGACAGCCTGGGATCTCATAGAGGAGAACAAGTCAAGTGTGAGTGGCAGGGTGATCACTCAAACTTCAAGGATCACGTCTCTGCTCCTAGTCACTGTGGTAGAGGCTAATTGGCAAAATGACTCAGCAATATGCATGTACAAAGTTTCTTTCTCTCTCTTTTTCTTTCTTTTTCCTTTCTCTCTTCTCTTCTCTTTTCTTCTCTTCTCTTCCCTTCTCTTCTCTTCTTTCTCTTCTCTTTTTATTTTTTCTTATCACAAAATGTTATTAAATCAATATTTATAAACCACAGCATCCCAGAACACAAGACTCTGCTTCTGTTACACTGGAGGCTGAATGAAATGTCAAAAAAATGAGGCATTTTCTTCACAGAAGGAAGAAAAACAGTGAAGTCCATGTCATTTTTACTAGAAGCAGCCTCTATTTGTGGGTTGGTAATGCAGTGTTATCTCCTGAAATCCAGGGTCACATTTGAATTACATCAACTGGAGACAGTTCTGATTTTAAGTTTGTGCTTCTAGACCATCGTTAGACTGCCAGACCATGGCACAAATGCACAACTTTAACTGGTGCTATTCTGCACAGCTAGAGAGTCTGTTCAGGAAAGTCTTGATGGCAGAAATAGCAGCTTGACACAGGGTCAGAAAGAGATGAACCTGCCATCATGAGAGATATCTTAGCAGCAGATCTCTGCACCTGCCTTGGTCAACCCATTTCTCTCACTTGTCATTTTCTGCATCATTAAATACAACCATAACACTTTAGATGAAAATAACTGCAGTTTACAAACATGGTACACAACAGCATGGTACGTTCAGCTGGCTTCTCAGAAAGGTGCCATGGTTTAACCCCAGCTGGCAATTAAAAGCCATGTAACCACACCTTCACTACCCTCACCCCCACAGTGGGATGGATAAGAAAATCAGAAAAGGTAAAACCCATGGACTGAGATAAGAAAGGTTTACCAATTAAATAGATTAAAATAATATAATAATAATAATAATAGTAGTAGTAGTAGTAGTAGTAGTAGTAGTCATGAAATAGGAGATAACAAAGAGTGAGAGACAAAAAAACCCAAGGAAGACAAGTGATGCACAATTCAGTTGTTCACGATCCACTGACTGATGCCCAGCCCATCCCTGAGCAGCAATCAGCAGCTCCTGGCCAACTGCCCACAGTTCATATACTGTGCATTTCACTCTGTGGCGTGAAATATATCCCTTTGGACAGTTCATGTCAGCTGTCCTGGCCATATTACCTCCCGGCTTCTTGTGCACCTGCTCGCTGACAGAGCATGGAAAACTGAGAATTCCTTGACTTACAATAAAAACTACAGAGCAACAACTAAAGCATCAGTGTATTATCAACATTATTTTCATATTGAATCCAAAACACAGCACTGTACCAGCAACTAGGAAGATAATTAACCTATTCCAGACAAAGCTAGAACTAAAGTAGATTGAACTTCTCCTTCTGTAGAAGATCACAGTGACCTTATGTGTGCAGAATAGCGGCTGACATTAACCTACCCAGGACTTCCACATCTTTACTTTATTATGTTTGCTGTTATCTATTTCTATGTCTCTGTTATACACATAACAATAAAGATTCTTAATGAAACACAGCTTAAGCCACAGTTACTGGTGAATTGACATATACCATACTGACATCTTAATTACATATTAATGTAACATATCAAATGATGCAGCGTGTTGTGTTACGGACTGGCAGAGCTGTAGTAAGACATTTTAGTGGTGTAAGCTTTGCAACACCTCAGCTGCAGGGACACTGCTGCTCTGCTTGGTGCCCTTCTATGCCAGGGAGGACCTGAGTTCCTTGCTGCACCCTGGAGAATCCCACAGGCACCAGTGGATAGCAGGGGGGGACATAGAATGCAGACACCAAGTGGTACACCTGGAACTCCTGCAAATTTTGTATTATGATCTCTGTTCTTGGGACCCTGTGTCTCACAAAAATGAATGATCTTTCTGCCTCATATTGCTGCTTGTAAAATGTGGGTAATGAATGTTGTGAATTATTTTGAGTGCAAGTAACATTTACTACTCAGTAAGGCTAATTGCTTTCATCTAATTTAAGATGCCATTAAAAAATTATAATCATGTAATATCTTATATTGGTGGGGGACTCTAGAGATCACCTCCCCTTCCTTGGGGAAGCAGGACCAATTTTGAAGCTACACCAGGTTGCTCAGGTCCTGTCAGTTTTGAGTATTTCCAAGGATAGAGACTGAGTGTCTCTGGATACCTGTTCCCATGTTTGATTTTTCCTCAAAGTGAATTTTTTTCCTTCTGTCTAATCTTCCTTGCTGTAGCCCATGTCCTTAGCCTCTCTCCTTGCCATTATGCATCACTGTCTTATCTATAGCCTCCCATCATTAGTTTAAGATTCCCTCTGAGCCTTCTCCAGGCTGGACAAAACCAGCTCTTGAGATGACATGGGACATTCTCATTTCATAACAAGAGAAGCCACATATGCACATGTTTAACTGCAGCAGTGCATTTCCTGCCTGTTCACACTGCTGCTATCCAAGTAAAGCAGCCACCACTCCCCCCATTCATCCACGTGTCTTCCCAGTACCTCACCATGAACTCCATCATAGCAGCCAATTTTTCCAGCATAGCAGCTCATGTGATCATTTTCTAACCCAACCTGGTGAAAATGCCTCAGGCAGCTTTAGATTTAGTAATGAAAATGCTCGAGCAAACCAAATCATTTTGACCTGGCTTTGCTCGGGGGATGACTTTGTAGGCAACGGTGTCAGATGAGCAGGGAAAAAACTGTTGGCTAACAGGTGGGTTCATCCAGGTCCATTGGGAATGCCTCATGCAAATGCAAAATCCCCATCCCTCTGTGACTGCAGCTCCCACGGGATGTGTGGCACAGGAACAGCTACTTGAGCACTAATTCCCATAGCCCAAGCTTCCTGTGCTTGATAGAGTTTTTCTCCTGAGGTTTTGTCAAAACTTTCTGAGTCCTCAGCAGAGCAGTACTTGTTAACAATAACATTTACACAGGTGTATGAACTTTCCATATGTACTGTTCCTGCTTGCCAAGCAAAATGTTACAAGGATTATGAAGAAGAAAAATGCAGCAGCACAAGAACTTGGTTAAAGCACACCCATGTGTGCTATGCTCAAACAGAGAAAGCAAAACAAGCAAAAGTCTTTTCCAATCCTTAAAGGTTAAGAAGCGTAAGTCAGTCTTGTAAAGACATTTTGTCTTGTCATACCAGCCTGTTACTGACAAGCCACTCTAGACTAGAGTAGAATAGCATAGAATAGAACAGTTCAGTTGGAAGGGACCTACAATGATCTTCTAGTCCAACTGCTTGACTACTTCGGGGATGACCAAAAATTGAAGCATTTTGTTAATGGCACTGTCCAAATGCCTCTTAGACACTGACAGTCTTAGGCCATCAACCACCTCTCTAGAAGCCTGTTCCAGTGTTTGACCACCCTCTTGATAAAAAAATGCTTTCTAATGCCCAGTCTGAACCTCCTCTGTTGCATTTTTGAACCATTCCCATGCGCCCTATCACTGGATTCCAGTGAGAAGAGATGAGCACCTCCCTCTCCATGTCCCTTCCTCAGGAAGCTACAGAGAGCAACAAGGTCAAAATTCAGCCTCTTTTTCGCCAAACTAGACAAGCCCAAAGTCCTCCTCCACTCCTCACAGGACATGCTCTCCAGCCCTTCCACCAGCTTTGTTGCCCTCTTCTGGATGCATTGAACGACCTCCACGTTCTCCTTAAATTGTGGGCCCCAGAACTGCTCACAGTGCTCAAGATGAGGCTGCACCAACATCAAATACAGCAAGATAATCACTTATTTTGACCAGCTGGTGATGCCATGTCTGATGCACCCCAGGATGCAGTTTGCCCTCCTGGCTGTCTGGGCACACACTGCTGACTCACACTGAGCTGCTGCCCGCCAACACCCCCAGATCCCTCTTGGCTCAGCTGCTCTCCAGACCCTCCTCTCCCAATTTATACTTGTACCTGATGTTACTCCGTCCCAGGTGCAGAATCTGGCATTTGGACTTGTTGAATTTCATCCTGTGAATCATTGCCCAGTACTCCAATCTATCTAGATCCCTCTGCAAGGCCTCTCCTCCCTCCAGAGAGTTATCAGCACCTCCCAGCTGAGTACTATCAGCAAACCTGACAACAGGGCATTCAACTGCTGCATCCAGATCATTTTAACTACATTAAACAGAAACATACCCTACAGGGCATCTCCCAGAGGTTCTCCAACCACCAAAGTCTGAACAATATATGTGTGTGATAACCCTTTTGAAGTCTGTTGGATATGTATTTTTATTTTGAAAACTTCTGCTGAAACAACTTAGCTAACAGTCACAGCTGATGAACTACGTAACTGAGAGGACTTGTGAGGCATCAGCTTGGTCCCAAAAGACAGGGGCAAGGTTAAGACAATATGATGAAGCTCTCACACGGTCTGTGCCCTAGCACTACTGACTCCAGGACCCAAAAGCCTGTCTGAAATATCAGCCCTGTGCCACTGCAGTGTGCACCTACAGCAGTCAGAGGGAGCAACAGTACTGTGGAGGAAAGTCAAACTTATTTTGGGGTCCTCATTGCCTCACTACAGGTTTCCAAAAGTGCAATACTGACATTTCTGGGTCCTGTACCTTTTCAAATTGACACAATTAAACCACTCTAAGTTCCCACACGCACATTTATTGTGCCTTGGCCTCCATCAAAAGAATGAGAAGAAAATGAGAGTTCACAATTACACAGTATTTTCTCTGAAGATTATACACATCTAGTTTAAAACTTGGCCTATTGTCTCTGGCTTATCTCACAAAACTAAGTTTCCACTAATCAGCTGCTGAGCACAGAGGGAAAAGAGGATTCAGTAGTAATCTGACCTGGAAAGTCCAGCTGCTTTAAGTGTAGGTGTGTGTTTGTGCTGAGGTGGCAGCCAAGTGGTCAAGGGACAACAGGGCACCCTTGCTCTCAACCCAAGAGCAGAGCAGGGCTGGGCCCTCCAGCGCTCCTCTCCTGCCAGCACATTTACATCAGAGGCCAAACATGAAGCACATCAAAATCCACACAAATAACAAAACCATAGTAAGACCATGACAAGCCAGAAGAGGAGAGTGCCAGCATGCAGACACCATCCTCAGCAAAAGCTGACTGCAACCTACAAACTCGCTTCCTGCAGTGTCCTTGCATTGGGCTGTGACCACTGCTATGGGTGGTAACTCCCACCAGCTCCAGCGATCTTAATGACAAGACAGAGACCAGAGGAAGCCCTTTGTATTTGACAACGGTTTCTCACCAGCTAAATTTTATACTGCAAATAAAATAAATGAGTCATCAAACAGCTTGAGTGAAGCTCTCATAGTCTTCACCAAAGTGCTAATTCCACCTCTCCCCCAGTCTGTTGAGTCAGAACGTTTCTCCCTCCAGCCCTGCTCTGCTGTACACGTTCCAGAGAGGAACTGCAATGTCAGTTCTCCCATCACCTCTTTCATGCCTTCAGCCAAATGTCCTCACCTTACTGTATGAGTCAGATTTCTGATTCTTTTCTTCCTGTGAAAGGGATTTAGCGGATAAACCCTCATTAATATTATAATTCTTATTAAGAATTCCTTGCTAATGAGAGATCTGCCAAACACATGACTAGACTAATTTGTACAGTGCTTGTTCTCAGCAATACCTGTACTCTGAAGTTCCGATGTCCATCAATTATCCAAAGCACTAGTACAAATCTTCTGGCATAAACAGATGCAACCCCATTTCCACAGACTTCAGGAGAGAGAGGAAAATTACATTGCCAAAATCCTGTCTTGGCTTCCTAGATCTGCTGCAAGCTACTCACTTCTCATTTTTTTCAGCCACAAACAGGCAGCTGCTGAAACCTACTTCTATTAGGCTCTTCCCACAGAGCAGAAAGGTGGGTGGGCAATCCTGCTCCACCTGCTGTGGAGCTGGGCCCCCACCTCTCCATGAGCACTAAGCAGTCACACACACCATGGTAGTGACAGTGGGCTCCCACCGATCTCCCAGTGCATGACTAATGAAGCAAGGACCCTCTGCAGACGTCTGTGTGGTGCAGGGAACTTGAGCAGGCTCATGATGCTTTAGGTTCCCTGCGTAAGAGGTCTCACATCATTGACACGCAGCAACAGGGGCAGCAAAGTGCTGCTCCTTTTTCCTTTGCTTTTCCATGACAGCCTTTTAGATAAACAGTTCTCAGAAGAAGGTCACAAGCGTATCAGAGATGACGGAGGCAGAAGCAAAACAATTCAGCCCAGTCATATCCATGCTGGCCCTCTCCAGGGCTTCCGACTCCACACTGCATCTTGTACCTGCAAGTGCCACGGTGCACAGAGCCAGGTCAGTGGGTCTGCAAGGAGCCAGGTCCATGATCCCCCTGGCTGTGAGCATCCCTTCAGCTCCAGCATGAGTGGGACAGCAGCAGTAAAGGAGTGGAACAGGGACTCTTCCAGCCAGAGGCAGAGGAAGTTAAACGCAACAAAGCACAAGCACTGCCAATTTTTAAGTAAGGACAAAATCATCAGGAAGAATTGCCAGAAAACTTCTGACTGGAAACAAGCCTCACTCTGCACTTTTTACTCCAACCAACCCGGCTGCAGCACTGCCTGAAACAGTAGATTACACTTTCTGTGTTACTGTGCTGCCAACCATTCAGTTTCCATATTCCACCCAGCCATACGCCAAGGTCTGCAGCCTGATCCCCTTTTGCCATCAACCTGGCAGCCAATCTAGTGGTGACTGCACCAATGGAGAGGCTGTCCAATGGCAAGGAATGGCTTCCACACAGTTCAATATATTCTTTGCCAGAAAACAGGTTTAAAAGCAGGATAAATTCAATCATTATTTGTGCAACTGGAATATCCTGATTACAGAGCTTGTAACCATAGCAATCGCTGAAACAAAGCTTTAAAGAAAATATTCCCTTGTTATTAAAATATTGATTCTAGATTCTGATTCAGTTTCTCAATCTTCCTCGTTTCTGATCTCAGAGGTGCTGTCTGCCTCCAGGTCTTACAAAACACATGGAAGAGGAAGAACTCGGCTCAGAGCCACCAAGTATCCTCAACTAGTACTTGTGTCTTGTGCCAATAGAATGTGCTTCCTAAATATACAAATACAAAAGGATCAGGTTGCCACGTGGGAATTGGGAGGTTTGCAAACATTACACAAGTAATCAGCTAGCAGAGATGCTTCTCAGAACAAGTCTCAGGCAATTAAACTGAGCCTACAGTAATCACATTTCAAACAAAAGGTATTACTTCAGTTGAAGCCAGACTTTATAAGTTCAGACACTGAAAAAAAAAGAAAATGAGGGGATAAAAACACTGAAGTTATTTGGCAATTGGCAATATATATTAAGTCCCCTTGGTATTATGGCTGGATTATCTTCTATCTCCACAGACTCCATTCCATAGTTATGACTCTTGTATTAGTAAGAGTCATGCAGCATCGCACAAAGGCAGCATTGATTTGTTATTCTGTAACTTTATCTGGATAACCAGGGAGAATTTTATTTTGAAAAGATCTAGCTGGAGCTTTTATTTTTTTCAGCTGCCTATTAAATGAGTATGTAGCCAGGAAAATGGGACACAGAAACCCTAAGATGGATGTGATCTGCACACGTATTTTTCTCACAAGAAAACAAGTACAGTGCATGTTTAACAAAAGGGAGTAGCTTCAGGGTTACATTATATAATGGAGCCAAATGCAAACTCTTGAATATACAGCACTTCAGGGAGGTACATTAAGAAAGGTACAAAAAGGGAAGTATTTTCTTCATGGGAGGAAGGAGAAAATTTCTTCTTGAAACATGACTTGATAGTCCCTCCTGGATGCCAGCACAGTTGGTTTGGCTCTGCAAACTAGCCCACGTGAGCTTCAGATCAGGTGGTGTGTGGATTAAGGAGCTATACCAGCTGCTTTAGCTTCTCTCCACATCCCACTGATGTTGGTTGGACATCACTGAATGAAAAGCAAACGTGCAGGAAGCTCAGTGACTAAGAGATGTATCTAAGGCCAAAAAATATTCATGTACCAAGTCAATGACAAAATACTGCAGCAGCAGCTGTTTTGGACGGCACGTTTTGTTTTACATGGCCAGGTTCAGAATGAACAGAAATTGTTTCACAGAATACTGTCAGAATAGAAATCAAATACAAATTTATCTGTGTGAAACCTGGACATGTATTTTTAGGTGCACACACCCACACACATATGCAGCCTGAATAGTTCATTCCCCTCCTCTGACACAATCAGGGATGCCTTCAAGAGGAACATGAGCCCAGGCATGCTCCTAACCCAATCCGCCTGTGCCACCCCTATTTTAACTACATACTGTATCATGTAATGGCTTGAAAAGCTTTTTATTTCCCTTTTTCCTTTCTCTACATTCTCACAATGCTATTCAGTTTCTTTTAGCAACACAGTAACATAGCAGATAAAACCTGAAATTCTGCAGCTTAGTGCTCAGTACCAAAGACTGCAGTAATTAGGCTAGGGGAACAGTCTCCCTAAAATACTAGTTCTCATTTAGTTTTCCCACATTGGCTTAAGGCTTAAACCATGACTCAAGATCCTTTCAGTAACATATCAACATGAAATCACTGCAGTCACTTGCAATTAGCTGATGGCAGCTTATTTACATTCCCAGCTCTTGAACAGATACTCATATTTTAAGCAGCAGTTATCCAGAAGGCTTTTCACAATTAACATACAGGTTTGTCAGTTTCAAGGTTATTCAAACCAGCCGCAGTATCTGCTTCCAAAATTAAACCTGCACAGCTACAGTGGGCTGTTTAGAGAGTGTTTCCAAATCTCCAAATCCCACCTCATGTCTCCTGAACTGTGGCACTCCTTCCCTCCCAGCAGTATTTGCTTTACCTTTTGTATGTCCAGATGGCCTTGACCACTTGCATCCTTCCTGCACTTCTCTGTGGTAACATGTAAAGGCTGAAAAATCATGCTATAAGCATATGGAGCAAGGTTTGCTAAAATGGATGATCTCATGATTAGTTAGACTGCTGAAAAACTTTAGACAGGAAGCAAGGATTTGCAGCTGGGTTTCAGAGATGAAGTGCTCTGACCTAATGTGGGAAACCCTTTTGCCCTAGTGCCACCCTGTTGTGTTCTCCCCTCCAGAAGCTCTTCTGACATTTCACAGTCACCAGAGGGCACATTTCCATTAACAGACTCCACCAGAAGTGAAGGACTCAGCAAGCCATCCTCCATGCAGCCCCACATGCAAGTGGCCGGCAAAGCAGACAGGCGTTCCTGAAACTGCTCCTGCAGGACACTGCGCTACAGAAGGAGCATTTCTGATGTCAACAAAGTGAACAGGACTTCAGTTTGGCAGTGACACATCATACACACCCCCTACCACTACCCCTGTAGTACAACAGTCTTCAAAATGACAACAAAGCTTCATTTTAACGGACACCAAAAACCTGGGTTTAGTGTGCCCTTTAAACTTAAGGCAACTGGAGTAATCCTATAAAGAGCAGGTGTAACAAACTTCTCCAGAGAATGGGGAAAGAAGAACCCACACCATTAGCTGTCTGGTATTTATTACTTTTTAATACAGAGAACTCACAACAAAATATTCTCTAACAACACACGCAAATGATATCATAATCAATTATTTTAATTTCATCAACATTCATTTGCTATGTACATATTCTTCCATCTGCAAAAGTGCAATCCAAGAATGTCTCAACAAGAAACCTTTATGGACAAGTATATTTTGAGGGGTTTTCTCACCAGTGGCCTTACAACATGTTTGTCCTTAGTTACTTGGTACAGCAAAATGAGGAATACATGGGGTAGGGGGGAAAAAGGAAAAAAGAAATTGGGCTAGAGGCCTCTCTTGTAGGAATACTCCTTATTTTTCCAATTAAACTCATTATGAACACACGGCTCATTACTGGAAATGTTAACATAAATAGACTATAGGATAGTCTATGGTCTGGCTATAAAACACTGTAGTTTTAATGACTCTGCAGCATTAGACAGAACAACAATTTCAGGCTGTTCACATTGGTAAATGTCAAATTACACATCAGCATGTAAAAGATGTCCACTTTGTTAGTTACGGTTATCAAAATTTATTTGTAGACATCTTACTGATGGATGAGATCATTTTCACACATCCAAAATATGAAGTCTACCTAAATGCAAGCCTCTCCTATGGAAAGGAGAGTTAACTACTGGAAAGAAAAGCATTTGCACATGCAACTCCTATTACTATCACAAGGAGTATCGTGCACTTAAGAAGAGTAGAATGAACCTCCAAATCCAGAGGACTGCATTCTCATTTACAAAACATATTTCAGGCAAATTTAATCTGACCATGGGCCAGCTTAAAAAGAACACACAGCATCAGAAAAATGAAAGGCAATGAAAAATAAACTAGCCAAACAACCAAAGCAAGCAGCTCCCTAGCTAGGGAGGTAATTTCCCTAACGATGCTTATTAAGCTCATGACTACTTCCAGTGCTTGTCAAGACAGAAAGCAGAGCAACTGTGGTCTAGTTTACCCTCCAGAGTAGCCGTTAGGTCCCAAAGAAGTTACATTTGCGCTTCTACTTCTGCAAAGCCCAGGAAACTCTCATGGCCAAAGGCGAGGGCTGACTGCTTGACTGGAGTCTGCATGTTACAGAAAATACTGCATTTTGCAGTAACCCAAGAGCAGCTTTCAGTACCAACAACAAGGAGGGAAAGCCTCTACAAATTAGGGATAATTTACTTTGGAGTAAAAGTTCAGAGGAATCTTTCTGTAGCTCAGCTGGTTTCCATTGAGGATCATTTTTACAATGCTATGTGTGCTAATAGCCTCCAGTTGAAAGATGTGTTTTACAAGAAAATAGGCATTTCCTAGTAAGACTCACTTAACAGCAGAATTAAAAGGAAAAGCTGGAAAAGAACTAAATTGTTTTCTTGGATAGATTTGTACGTAATTCCTTGTCAGGGTTAAGGCTTTAAATATGCTTTCCCCTTCCCATTTTCTCAGTCTGCTCCATTCCTGGTTTTGACTTGGATGTATTGTACAATCTCTCATACACTTGTTTCTAAAGCTGGCCGTATTCCCTTTATTCTGTATCTACTCATTTTTGATTGTCACACATACAGGTCTAGAGAGGCATCCAAGAACTTAAAGGGCAGAATTATAAATTAAGCTACTCTAAGGGAAGCAAGCAAACAAGTATCTAGGACAACTCCAGATCCCACTTCTCCTCTACCATGTGCATTGTACAGGGACACCTCCCCTCACCGCTGCACAAAAAAGTGGGCACACAATGCCATGTATCCTATGTGGGAATTGACACCCCAGACTCATGACTGGCACTCAAGACTGAACCTACAGTAAGAGATATATGCTTCAGTTGTTCTCATTACAGGAGCCGTGTCTTTGCTGCATGATTTCAGGCCGCTGGGACAGCCACTGTTGTCTGTCTGATCTGGTTCTCATGGTACTGCCAGGCAACACAACTCCAACCTTGTGAGCCACTCTAACTCCATCAGGTTGCTCAATACACCATCAGAGCTGAAGGGCTCATCCTTCTGCAGGAGTTAATCCAAATTATAATTTGATTGCTCTCCACAAGGGCAGTCTACACTGCACAGCTAATTAGGTTTTATCTGCTAGAAACCTTCCTCCTGCCCATGTATGCCTAGACCAGGTCCTGCTCCTATGGACAGTGGTTACAGTGCTGGTCCCACCATAACTGGGCTTGGTGTAACTTTGTGGTAGCCACGAAGGGACAGTGTTAGAAGTCTCCTAAAGTCCTTCCCACAATTCTCCCCGAAGAAGAAACAGGTTTTCCCAAAACTGTTGCAAACAGGACAACTGCACAAAACCCCAAGAATGTGCTCCAGACCCAAAACCAAGCCCAGGAACACAGACAGAAGGAGAGGAGCACCAGTGGTGAAGGCTACCACAGCCTAACACGGCTGCTCAGACCAGCGCCGGACCACATGAGCTGGGTGGCACCTAAGGACACTGCCACTCAAACCAGCAGTAGTTCACCTGTGCCAACATAAGCACTCTGTGCAGCTTGAGTATTACTGGAAGGGTAGCTAATGCTAAAAGGAGCGAATTCTGCAGTGAAGACAGCCAGGAAATAAAACTCTGAACTCGGCATTTTTACACACAAAGAAACAAGGCTATTCAGCTCGAGTTTTATGTGCACGATAATTTCTTAATTCAGCAGAGAGTGTTAATTCTCAGTCCAGCACAGGAAAAAACATTATTTTGGCTTCTGACATTTTGTTTTCTTTCCCAGGGTGGCAGACTATCAGGGCCATTTTCAAGACCATGATTTCAACAGATACACTCTAAATCTGATTTGGAAAACCAAAAGACTTCAGAAGAAACAAAAAATAATCCCATGTAAACAGAAACAAAACCCACACTTCTCAAGTGGACAAACACTTCATAAATATACTATATAGAGAAAAGCAGAAAAACCAAACATCCCCTAAATCTCAACTGATTTGAGAAACCAAGCAAAAGATTAATGACCTATTTTAAAAATTTTATTTAAGGAAGGGAGAAATGGGAATCAAGAAACAAGAACTGCAGAGTCTACAGGGCCAAGCTCCCTGATACAAATTCACTACTTAATGCAGTCTGTTCTGTACAGCACAGAGGCATGTAGAAAGTAAATATGCTAAGTTTGCTTTCTTAAAACATCTCTGTGTTTTCAGATCCAAGACTGAACACAATTTTGAAAGACGAATGTGCAGCAATTTATTGTTTTAAAAAGTGATGACATGTCTTGTACTCAGTACCTCTCAGCTCTTACAGGTCTGAGGGCCCAGATCCCACTTCATGGTTCTCCTTCCACACCAGTCACACCTGCCTGCAGCAGGTAGCAAAGCTTCAGCCCCAGCAGGCACATACAAACACACCCCCGTTCAGCTCAGCCAATTCCTTCCCTAAAATGTCTGTGAAGAAACATCTTCAAATAAAGCATTTTAAGATCTCCAGCTTGTTTTGGTATGAACAGATGACCCAGCTGGGCACATGACAGCCCTGTTGGAAGCAGCACTACTGCCTGCACTGTAACTCAGTGAGGGCAATGCTCATCAAACACACATGGAAGGAAGACACGATGCCAAAAGAATTCATTCGAGATTGCATTTTCTGGTACACACATTTACATTCACTTGTCATGATACCTTAGTTTACCCTGGTCATGGGAAATCTGTAAGAAAGCCTCCTGAGGGGATTAGCAACACAGGGCCAGCTCCTGCGCCCCTGGGAACCAATGCAAAAGGCTGAATGAATGCAACAGTAATAGAATCATTTCTTTCCAAGGATTTCCCATTTCCACCAAGCTGGAGGAACAACCCTACACAATCACCCATTTTCCAACTGGACATATTTCTCTGTCCTGTATGTTTCCCCACACCCTTCGTATAAACTGTATTACAATTATACAAAAAATAAACCCAAATCATTTTTAGCTGAACTTTACCCCACACATGGGATATATTGAAAGGCCATTAAATTGGCTAGCCTCCAACCTTCACAGAGATCTTGTCAGGAGGATTCTGGTTTTAACAACATGTATATATACATATTAATATGTACACTGACAAAGAAGCTGCTCTTTCAGTTAGAAAAGAAATTAGATTTCATCACAGAATGAATCCTATAAAAAGATATGTAATAAAGTTGAAATACTCATAAAATAGCTATTACTAAAGCAAAGCTTTCGTCAATAAGCCTCCAAAACTTTAAATGAAGAAAATGGCTTCACGAAGTGGTAGTCTAGATTTCCACAGTGAGGACACTGCTGGACGTTGCTGTATTCAGAGAAATACTGCATGCCAATCCGCACATCTATTACTGGCTTCCCACAGTGCTTACAGTTCAGTCGAGCCTGTTAAAAACAAAGAAACAAACAAAAAAACTTTTTGAAATAACCACACTCCCCTCAGCTCCTCACCTCTAGAAGAGAAGGTGCCAGAGGCAGTCCCCTGTCCTCCCCAGCAGGAGAATGGGTCAGTCAGGACACCAGCAGTAATGGGATGTGCTGGTAAGGACATTCCTCACCTGGACTGGGAACTCACAGGCACATACCATGCCTTTCAGATTACAGACCACCACCAAATTCTGGGAAGTGGGTCACCTCCCACTCTGACTGATGGAAGGTAGAGAATAACAAGGTTTATTAATGCAAATGATTGTTTTGTGCTGCTTAATCTCTGAATCAATTCCTCAATCCCTAGCACAAGAAGTGTTGTCCCAATAAATCATTAATGAAGCCTCGAAGCGAAGAGAGAAATTTTATATTTGTGCCATGCAATTCAACCATTTAGGTTAACATTTGAACATCATCTGTCTACAAAATATATCAGCATTTTAATCTTTGGGTTTACCAAATGTATAACTCGATCTACTTTATCAGCACAACATGGTATTGTGCCACTTTAAGTGTCTATTTAAACATTTATAATACATATCAGGTTATACAAACTAAACATCACTTCAACACACAAACTGTTCTACAAAATTCAACTGAGAAAGAAGCAACATTAACTGGGTGGATATGAGAAATAATTCAAGGTCATAGGTGAGGACAGATGGAGCTATTAATATTCAGCTGTTACAAAAAAGTGAGTCTTCAGAAGAAATCTAGCTGAGAAACACAGCCCTCTGATACAAAGAAAGCAACAGGCAGCATGAAAGCTCAACAAGCCCCTTGGAATACTCAAGAGAAGCAGAAGGGATTTGAGACTGTAAAGGAGTTAAAGAGCAAAGGTGGCAAATGAGCAGTGAGGGCCTGAGCTGCATCGTAGTTTAACCTCACAGCCCAGTACACTAATGAAAGCTTCAGGTCTCCACTGAAAAGAATAAAAAGTATTGTCTAGGCCATCTCGATTTAAGGGATTTTCCTGGATGAGGAGAGGAGGAAATTATTAAAGTACTATCCCTGCTGAGAACAGACTCAAAAAGAAACAAATCAATAGCTTTACTGCCATCTTCTCTGCTTGAAAAGCAGAAATTTTAAGAAATACAGTCTACTAGGTTATGAATTTTTATGGAATTCTTAACCAAAGTGTTTTCTCCTTTGCTACTGTCCAGCACATCAGGTAAGTGTTAGTAATCTGACAATGGCTGCAGTTTGTTATTCTACACAGAAATTTGTGATGGAGAACTAAATGTTTTGAAGTAAGGCAGGAAATTATTCAAAATAAAACCAGAAAGGCAATCTGGAATTATATTATATACCATATTTAAATGTCATTTCTCTGTATGCACAGAATCATCTGTAACAATCATGGTGAAACAATAATGCTTATTTTCTGGCAACCACAGTCACTGGAGCTAATGATTTTATAGGCATGTACTGTCCATGTACTGTCACACTGTCCATTAATCGTGTAATTAAGGCTCTTGTATAATGAGCTCTTAAATCTTGTCTTGTACATTCAACAGAAGCAATTCAGATTTAAAGTTTATGACTTCTACAAATCCAGCAAGTCAGTATCAGTGTTTCACGTTTTAAAGTCCCTATTTTAGAAAAAAGTTACAACCTCAAGAGAAACTAAATTTGGAGGTAATATATCTGTCTGTAGTTGTAATTGCTACCAAGGTCCCCTTAACCACCAGCAGCAATACCACTTGTCTTTTGAGCAAAACGTTTTGGTAAATACACCAAATTTAAAATAAACTGGCATTCTGCATATTGACAAAATGGTATTTCAGATGGCTTTAAAGTACGCACATTACCATGGAGTGATCCCAGTGTGAATGGGTGCATCTCTTCAAGGCTCCTGTCCTCACCTACTACCACCGCCCATGTGTCTGAGCATCTGGAGGGAAGCAATGAGTCATTCCCAGACAAATGGTTTTTTCACAGCTGTCTACCCCTACATGCACAGCAGAAGGGCTCTGTCCATCACATGGACAATTAATTCTCTTGAATGCCAACAATCCTGCTGTCTCAGGCACACGTCTACTCTGGAGTAACCCCAGGCCTTGGATCTTCCACTCTCAAGGCATAGATTAGGTGAGTGTTTACTGAACAAGAAGTTGCTTCAGGCTGTGGTGGATGAGTACCATCACCAGGGTCAGCCATAGCAAAGATTAAGGAGAGCTGAGTAATCTCCAAGCACAAAGACACTTCGGACCTTTCTGTTCCCTTGGCGCCTTTTTGCTACAATTAGGATAAAACACAATTTATGAACTAAAAAACATGAAACATCTGACTGAAATGTGGAACTATATCTGACGCTAGTGATGCTAGTGATCAAGCATCAGATTTAATTACCAGTGCATTTAAAGGGAGCTTTATTTAAAAACATAAATGTATTAACTACTGACCATTGCAATGACTTTAGTCTAACTAAATGCTATTGTACCTCTTAAGACAAAGGAACAGAGACCCATCAGCCCTCTTGTATTGCACTCATAGGTACAGGCTGGAAAAGAAGGATGGAAGGAGGAAAGGGAGAAAAGATACACTACCTTAACTTTATCTAATCAGTTGGAATTTCACCTTATGAGTCTTACTTATGTACGGTACTAACCTGACAACAGGGAGATGCTGCCAGAATATCGTAGGTATACATAGTTCCCAGCTGATGCCAGCTTCCATCCCATCGGGACTTGCACTTAATGCAGATAATTTTGTGAACCCCTTCTAAGCAGTCTACACAAACAGCATAGAGGTGCATAAGCCTTCCTGCGGACAGAAAAGACACATCTTAAGGAGACTAGAAGAGAAGATTAAAATAGACATTTTCTACAATGTGCTATCTAACCTTTAGTGGTACAAATCACACCTCATTATTTTTTTCTTTATAAAGAGTGAATGATAAAGTAGAAAGTGCCTCTCTATAGGAAATACACAGGGCTTGACTGAAGCTATGCAGAACTCGCGAATTAGTCATCACCCTGCCCACTCTCCCTTACATCATTTGCTGGTAGATCTTAGCAAAATATTTTATAAAAGGAGTTGCTAAACCTCCAAGAAGAGATGCCAGGTTAAGCTGTAAGATCAGCTGCTGTGTTTCCAAAACCAGAATTTTGCCCTAGCTTCATCCCCACCTGACATAAGAAGTGGAGAAGTGCTGAAGCTTATTAGCAAACTTGGTACTGATTCATTTAACAACTTGCCAGTATCTTCCAGCAAAGAGGGAACCAAGGGCCTAACAGTCCCCATAGAAAAAAGGCAACAGTCAGAAGAGCAAATTTTTTCATTTACTTCCTTCTGACTGTTCATTAACAAGTACATTTTAAAACATTATATATTGCACATACAAAGACTTTAACATGCCATTCAGAATTATGAATGTATCGAGCTCTATCATGACCTTAGGCTCTGCATGCACAATGACTTTCAAAACCTGAGTTACATTTACTTCCACAAAAATCAAGTGGCTCAGACTTGGAAATGAAATATTTTCACTACATACATGTGATTAAACTCACCAATGCAAAATCTGAGACCAGCTTTCACAAAAAACCAAAAATTCCGACACAAATTATAAACATCTGGCACCTAGATTATGCATGGCTCGTAGTGACTAAATTGATTTGCAGTTTAATAGCTGGCTATTAGAAGTGGCCTGACACTGAGTACTAATCCTGTAACATATCAGATTTTGCACTGCTGTATGAGACAGAGCTAAGCAGTAGTGAAGTTACAGATCAGCAACAAAACAGGACTGTGTTTAACATGTGTTCACCTCAGATTTCAATTTGTGCTCTTTAGCATCAAAGCACTGAACACATCACAAACTGTAATTCAACTGACACTTATCTTGTAACTCTCCTACATAAATGGGAACAAAATATTAATAATTTATGATTAGTCTATACCAGACACTTCTGAAATTAATAGTGTTTTCACTCGTTTTGGTTTTTAAGCCAACTATTTTAGAAAAACAAGAAAAAATAAACGCTTCTTAAAATATACATACAAAATACACTTGCTAGCATGAGCTGGTAAAAATTGAGTTATTCTACGCTGGCATGTTCAGCTTGAGAAAACATGATAGGATGAAACTAAAGTGCAAATGTAATAAACTCTGTTCCTAAAGTGAACACTTGAGATTGGTGATGTTCAAACAACTCCACGCAGAGAAGTCGTGTTGTGCAGGAAGATACATAACTTTCCCCATCCCAAGTTCTGCACTCTTTATGCACTTTATAAAAACTACATTGTCCCACCGCTTAATTTTCAGGATACTTTTTGTACAGGAAATGGGGCACGTGGTATCTTAAACAAGACTGAAGAAAAATAAGTGATTTTTTTGTTCTGAAAAGAAAATAACAGCCTGGAATAGCACCTTACAGCTTACTTTCATTTCAAAGAGTACTTCTGGTAATAAACCATTTTACCCAGGACAGGGAAGCAAAAATTTTAACAATTAATTATTCACAGCACCTTGTCTGAACAAGTTTTTCAGATATATCATCCAACAGTTAAGAAGCAATTAAGTTAAAAAAAAATAATTTCACAGAGTTTCATTCTTAGTGGCAAATGTTAACAAACGATGAGTTTCACTATTACTAAATCAGCTTTCTGTACTGATAAAATCATAAGCACATTATGTGACTCCCCACCAAAGCAAATAAGCATAGTTAGCTCACAAATGTATATTCTGTTTATCCTAGAACTTTACTGGCTTGTATATTTGCCTATCGCTTTTTCTCCTCAAAGTACTTTAGGCAAGACAGAAACAATAATGTTAGAATGAATACAGTTTAGTGACTTAGTGCACAGTGATTCAAGGAAAGAAAAAAAAATAAAATACAAGGTTTTCTGAGCAAAACTATGCTACATAACACATATTATGACCATGCATGGCATACAGCGTATTTTACTGAAAGGTGAGAAACTTTAATGTTAAAATACCTCTAATGTTAAAATAATCCCTTACCAACATACTTTTCAACATATAATTCTATGCTTTTGACCATCAGACTAGAAGTACTTTCTCTGACTTATTTTAGTCATGCTGGCTGCCAGCAGGCTGCAAAACATGTCTAGCCATGTACCCCCCTGATCACTTAAGTCTGGGCCACAGCTTTCAGGAAGAGCTAAGGCTCATGCTGGCCCACACTCATTTGTTCCTCTTGGAGGAAAAAAGAAATACATGCCTTGGTCTCAACTCATCTGAGAGCTAGGATATGATCAAGACATAGCTCAAGCACGTGCAAGTTCGAAAGTAAGTTGAAAACCTTCACTACTACACTGCTGTTTAACACACCATATTAAAAGCTTACTCTTTCTACATCCCACCTCTCCGGGCCTGTGTTAACACAGGCCAGACTACAATCTTCTCCGTATTTAAAAAGTAATACTTCACTATAAAACAAAACCGATACTCTCTAGTCCGAAAGCAGATGAGAGGTACCTCACCCTCATCAGTGGTACAAATACAACTTTCACCCAGGATGCAGCATAGCATGCTTAAATTTAAAAGGTTTAAAAGGTTGATGTGTATCTTGGAGTAAAGCTAACAAAAGATAAATCAGCACGCACATGCTCCAGAACAGATTGGCTGGAAAACCTTCCCATGGTCTACCTAGAAATCGGATGAGAACTTGTTTAGTTGTAAGCCCAAACACAAGGCATGGATCTTTCTATACAGCATCTTTTTGTAATTCCTTCTAAGTGTTTCAATTTGATCCATGTGAGCATTTTAGACATTACTTCAAGCTTTATAGAACTGCTTAGAAATGCAGAATCGGGATGAAAATCTGTAATGAAAGGGACAGGGCACAGAAGGCAGTTCCATAATTTAATGAAACCTAGCATGACTGACAGACAACCTGTACCTTGAAGGTGACAGGGAACATCATATTCAATCTCATCATGTCTTGATGGGCTAAGGAACAGGGTCCCGTCCACCAGCGGAAACTGTTCAAACACTGGCAGCGCCCTGTGGCACAGAGCACAGTTTACAACGTTCCTGTGGCTGGCACTGAGAGCAGCAAGGATGAACTTCCGAAGGTCCTCCCCTTGGCCCACCTGGGCATCGTCTTCCATCCGCACATGGAAAGTATTCAATTTATGCCTGGGGATGTGTGTGAGCAGCTCAGATAGATCGAGCCTTCTCAGAAACTGCACAGGGGTATCGAAGTGTCCCGATCTATGTGCTTGCAAGCTAGCTGCCCCGTAATCAAAATGTGCATTCCTGAACATGCCCCCACCAGCCATGTTCTTCTTATGGGGCTCCAGGTGAATGGCATTCTTCAAAAACTCTCCCAAGTATCGCGAGGAACGCGGGCCACTGAAATGCGTGGGGGCGAGGATAGAGTAGCCGGTGGGCGGGGACTGGCCAGGAGAGACACAAGGTGAGCGAACGGGGTAGCTGCCACCCATGACACCCTTCTCCTGGGAGTTCTGCCTGTCCATAGAGTGCCTTCGCTGGAGGTCATTGCTCAAGCCTTTCTGAGGCTTGTTGGCCGGCCTGCCTTTTTTGGCCTCCTCTGCTGACTCCGTCATGGACCTTCCCGTACTCTTCTCCAGCACTGATTTCTTCTTCTTGTCATCCTGCATTCGCTTCACCTGGTACCAGTCTGTGTCCTTCTTTAAATGACCCTGCCCACACCGACAGGAGCAAAACCGAAAAGCCAGGTCGTATCCCTTCTTGGTCCACATGTTCTGGCGACACTGCTTTTCGTTCCAGCTCCTGGCTCTGCCAATGCAATTGAACTGGACGAGGATGCTGCTTTCCCACTCGTAGAAGCACTGAAGGTGCATCCAAGTGCTGTACGGACAATGCTCGTTGTTGCATATAACCTTCTGGTAGTCATCCTTCTCCAGGTCCACCGGCCTCCCAAAGCTACAGATCAGTGGAGTAGCACAAGGGGCTTCTGTGGAAGGTAAAACAGATACATTAATAACTTAACGGCCCATTTACTGCAGTACTTTCTTTAAACACTGCGACAAACACCTGCAAGCTCTTACTAACAACCTCTATTACTAAAGGGCCACAAGCACTAGCTCTGGGTCAGTGCAAAAAGCAGTATTTGCCAAAAAGAGATAAACATGTGAAAGGAGATAAGGAAATGCACAAATAAAGAAACAAAATGACATTACGGTCTGTTTAATATGCAAAATCAAAGCACCTCAGAAGCATTAGCCCTCCTCAAGCGTTTGTGGATACCATTGCAAGGCCTTAAGAAGCAAGGAGAAAGTTTTGTGAATGTTCCTGGAGGGCTGCTTTGAAGCCTGAGAGGCAACATGGGGAGAACACACACAGATGTTTGTTTGAAAAACAAGTAAGCAATACAGCCCAGCTTCACAGTCATGGGGAGAGGCAGGAATTGATCTTTTCTTTGGGACTGAGCAAGAGACAACAGCTAGGGAGAGAAGGAGGAAGCAGAGGACTTTGAAAAGCAAGACAAACAGCTTATGTTCCTTGTACAGAAAGGAGGGCCTTCATTACATTGCTTAGGCAAATACAGACTATATTGATGCCTCAGGATCTAGCTTTTATATTTTTCAGATCCTGTACTGCTTTAGTCTGTAACTCTAAAACTCCATAGCCTGTTAGCTACTGTTCTCCCATTCTGGTTAGATATAAATCCTCTCTGGGTCTGGACTCAAGAATACCCTGTTGTCCCAGGCCCCGAAATATGTAAACTGAGCCTCTGGACAGGGGGAGCAAACTTGGGGTAATTACATCATTACCTGAAATTGTAATTGGAGAATTAACCATGATATGCAAATGGACCAAACTTATAAAAGGGGGAAAAGCCATGACCTGGCATCAATTTTTGGTGTAGCCCTAGGGCTCTGTACCTGTAGTGTACCTTTATTGAAGGCCCTTCAATAAATATCCGCTTTTATTCCCTTTATCCTGTCCAGCCTCTGTTCTCAGGCAGCCACTCCAAGGCATCAATATCACCACCACTGACCTTCTGGATAGCTAAATTTCACAAACCAAATAGTTCTGCAGCACAGACAGGTGAAAAAATCCAAATGCAACATGGTATTTTATCAGCTAAGTAGCAGCTTTGCTGTATCCTTGAGCAAAGAACAGTTTACTTCAATTATCTCCCAGCAACAATATCAGCTTCCACACAAAAAAAAATGTTCTACAATAAAATTTTCTGCATTTATAAACCAATAACGTTTTCCAGTTCCTCCCCAAAGTACCACAGACTACGTATGACTCCCATTGCTGGCTGCTCTGTTGAAGCTGGGAGGCTCAAAAGGGATTGGAAATTTTCTACTGGAGTTTTGGTAAGAACTGTTTAGATGCTTACTCAAGTATTGCAAATATTTCTTCTCTGTATTTCTGTCTTCCTAATTCTTCCACTTCACCAGAAAGTTCTGCTCCAACAGAACTGTCAGGCTGCCCTTTAACCTCTGTGTGGCTGCCTTCAAATATTAGTAGGCTTCTTCAGGGTCTTCCGGGGTCAAGTGCTGCTTCACCCCATCTAAAACACAGCAGTCAGCTTCCTGAAGTTCCCCAGTCTCAGACAGAGCCCCAGGACTTATGGCAGAGTCTCACAGAGCCTCGAGGAGAGAGACTGCCATGACTGACGTTCTTTTCCCTTAGGACTTTAAATTTCTATCTGATGAGCAGGTAAAAACAAGACCACACAGTTGCATTGCTTTTAATCTCATTCTTATCACTGCTTGCACAAATAACACAACATAATTTGCAGCAGAATGAGAAGTTTTATGCTGCTATATGTACTTTGACTCTCAGTAAGACACACTATCCATCACCATCAGTCTTAAAGCAGCCATACACAAATCAGGTGCTCTACAACAGATCTTTGCCATACTAGTGGTTTTGCCCCTTCCCAGCAAGTTTTTGGAAAAGGCTATAAACAAACAAAATCCTCAAGGCTACCTCCAGTAAATTCAAGATTACTGTAGCTTTTAAAACTTACTTATACAGAAGAAAAAGGCACAAATAGCACAGAAAAACTTTCCTGAGCCATTCCCTGGAAGATGCCATGCCCTTCACTTAATTTCTCTGTCTCTCTTTGTAATGCCAGAAGTGGCACAGTTGCAAGAAGAATTCTTCTGCAATACCTTTCCTTCGGAGAGTGGCCTACAAATTGCAAACAAAACACATTCCCAAAAGCTTTCCTTTAAAGAAGAAAAAGCCTATTTCATTTCAAAATATGGACTTTTCAGTCATTAAAAACAAATTACCAAATTGGAGAGAACAGAGATAAGAGAGGCTTTCCCTAGAGATTCTTTGGAAGTTCCTTCTATACATGTGACAAATATATTGTTATTGGTTGTCTCGCGTCTCTGAAAAGCCCACTAAGAACATGCAAGTTTCGAGATGTCTTTGAGAAGCACCAATTTTATTGGCTACCAGTGACTAATTTTTCTCCACTCTTTTACTGTGTACTATTGAGTATAATGTTGCTGGCCAAGACCAGAAGTGAGTGATAACTTACCTGCTCTGAAACAAATCTGTCAGTCTACCAGTTCAGAGTTTTCCCACCCATTCTCCCAGACTTCAATTCAAGTCACACTACCACAGCAGGCATCTCTGCAAAGTTTTTCTTCACTGTCAGTCTTTCTTTCGTCATATTTTAAGGTCTGAAAGTATAGTTCACAATTACAGCATCCTTATGCAATTTACCTCAGAGAAGCCAGTTAAACTGAACCCATGGAAGGCAAATCGTCAGAAGTCATATGTGAGGCAAGGCACCAGAGGCACCAGTACAAACAATTCTCACTTATGCATTTCCTGTATTCATCTATTTTGGTACATATTCCTTTCCACCATTGCAAGAAGGCAGCAAAAAAAAGAACATGCCAAAAATCCACTTATGCTCTCACTGTGTTTCAGAGAGTAAATGTTCTAACAGTTGCAGGTATAATTATAGCTGACAGCCGAGAAAGTACTACACAGACAAGTCTAGAATTGAATAAAGACACTATACTTGTTCATCCATACTGGCATAGTTAACTGACTGAAAAAGCAAAGCATCTCCTTGATTAGCCTTTGAACATGTTTTGGAGTTTGTATGCAAAAACATATGATCTGTAGCCCCCTGAGAAGTTTACAGACTCTCCACTATGCGGACAAAAACTGAAATTAATAAAATAAGTGACTGAAATACAAAAACCATCACCACAGCCCATGTATTCCACAGAATATGTCTGCAATTACTTAATTATGATCATGTACTGGGTGTCTAGAGGCTAAAATAAAGGCGACTTTCAATAGACTTCTTTTTCCCCTTTTCCTTGTTGGTCAATGGAAGTACTGTGGAATGAGATCTTCTCCAGCTTCTCCTTAAGAACTTACAGATGCCAGATTACCTGAGGAACTTCCCACACAGCGAAACTATGAGCAAGAAAAGGCAAAGCTACAAGTTCTGGACATCAATGAATTCTTCAACATTTAAGTTCACTAGATGATTACAAAGTTTTCACACATTCCCTCATCTGATCTTCTATCTACACAGTGTTAATTGGCTGGTCACATAATCACCACAGCAAAAGCAGGTCTAGAGCAGCTGGAAGACAGCAACAGATTTAACAAAAGCCTTCCCTCATGCAAAGGACTCCAATGAACTGTTAAATGGTGCCACTGAGATTGCTTTGGAAAACATCATTGCCAAGAGGAGAAGCTTGTCTCTATGGATCTCTTCTGGGGACTCATCTGACATTTCACTACTGTCACTGTAGCTGCATAGGAAATACTCCAGAAAACTAACAGGTCTCTGCCATGTTGCCGTGCTCCACAGCACAGGTTATGCCACGCTAGCCAAAGCACCTGCTTTCACTGATACAGATTTGCTGTTATCAAGTCTGCTGGTTTGGAGAAGGCCTTGATTAAACTGCTGCAGTATTTCCACAACAGAAACTGAGAAGCCCAGGATGGCTAATTTAAGCTGTCTCGGTAGAAACTTCTATCGCTTCTGTAGTTTTCCTCTATTTAAGAAAGCAGAAAACTCCACTACCTGAAAAGCATACAAAAACCTCAAGCCAACATTTGGTTTTGCCTAGCGTTTCAAATTCCAGCAGGTGTATCTGTACAAAACAGACTGTGCAGGACTGAATACAGACTTCTCTGTACCCATGTCTCCTGCCAAACATAACCATGCCACATGTTCCTGCATAAAGAATAAATAAGAAACAGAAAACAGCAATTTTTGTGCAATTTTCCCAGTTCACAGCAACAGATATGCCTTAGGAACAAAAGAGACCGCATTCAGATCAGTATGGGAGCCACACTTCAGGCAATGTGAAGAGCTCAACCCATCAATTCACACCCTTGAAAGTGGTTTGGGTTATTTAATCACCGTTTTATAAATGAGATAGAGAACTTATTTCAGTATTTCAGAACTTTAGAAATTCTTGTTATCAAGCCCTTGTACTTCCTGTAATTAGAAATGCATTTTGAGACATTCTTCAAAAAGACAGAGCTGGAATCATTGTCCTAATGTTTTATGATGACAGTGTTACCAATTACTGTCAAGAGAGATTATAATGGGAAGTAAACAGAAATTACATGGCCAAACTGCCCATCCACACCTGTAATCCCAAGATGGTTTGTCACCTAAATATAATTTTCTTCCAAGTAGCTAACAGCTCAACAGTTTCTGGTTTCCAAAGCTATGAAACTGAACTTCAGGGAAAATGAAAGATCACATGGCATCAGAGCAACATCCATCCTCCCAGCAGCCCCTTCAAAAGAATGCCGAAATAATGATAAAAGAACTTCTATTTAACTCTCAGTTTCAAGATGGGTTTCACAGCCTAAGAGAACAAAACAAGACAGCGTGCAGTTTTGTGTAGCAGAACAGCTTCAACGTAGGCTGTCAAGCTGCAACTACAAGCGTGTGCTGCTTCTTTCAAGACGTTATGTTTCCACATAAAAAAATAAATGTTTTCTCATATTCCTCTGTAGTGATTTGGAACAGCGATTCTGAAAATAGTTGGAAGGAGCAGTACATAAATGTCTTCTAAAACAGAAATAACATACAATATTCCAAACGCATGCACATTTGCACAAAGATAGCTCACTGTTTAAACAAGGTTGTGTTTTATGTTTGACAGAGCCGCCATAAAATTAACTTTTCTTTCAAAAATGAGACTATGACAGAAGACTGCAAGGAAGCTGGATTGGGTTGTTCGGCTTTTTCTCAGTTTTTCTTTTCAGGTTTATACACATCCATAAAAGCCAGAATAGGAATAGAAACAGAACATCTGAGAAATACCTCTTTCAACAAAAAAAAAATCCTCCCACATGGACTGGTTCTACCTTTTAATAAAAAAGAAAGGCAGTATATGAAGACCATCCTTCCCATTTTATGACCCAAATGAAAGTAGCAGAACAGTTGCCTAAGGAACTTCCCTCTGGTGAAGTATATTGAGGAGAATGTTGTTTACTTCTGTTTACACACCCATCATAAAACCAAAGATGCACCCAGCAAGCCAAATGCAATGATTCCATGGCTTCAGTTTCGTGACTGCTCCCATTTTTTCCAAGTCCTCAATGCAGATGCCTAAAGCAAAATTCGCTCTCCCCCTGCTATGCTCCCACATTATCCATTGTGTTAAGCACCAGAGTTTTTCAGTCAGTGGACAGAAACAGATAATTATTTCTCATACTCGTCAGCATAGGTTTCAGCTCACTGCACAGATTTGCCATCTCTGGTAAAATTCAAGGGAGGTGTTAAACATGTGAGGCTGGGGGCAGAGGAGAGGGAAGCGCGGTGGCGGCTGGAAGAGACAGCCCTACTGTCATCTTAAAACAACTGTCAGGCAACAGTAGGTTGTTATGGATCTGGAAAAAGAAATTATCCCCAAAAGAAGGGTAAGGTCTTGGCACTGGATTTGCTGCAAGACACTTACTACGGCTTGCTCTTGGTCTACTGTTACTCTAGCAGCTCTTCATCTATGCCAAGGACACGCTAGTTGCCAGCACATTACCGAGGCCAGAAGGGTTCCTGTGGGACACGTACCTTGCAAATCAAGCACTTTAACCTCTACCCTGCTTTCTCATGAACACTGCTCTCTTCACAACCTTACACAGCTAGGAATTGTTCACTCTGCCAGCCTGAACCAGAGCTGAGTCATTCCTGGGGAAGGCTACTCCCTACCAACCATCTGCATGAATCTTCTGAATTTCCTCTGCCATCAGCATAGCTTTATTTCAATTGAAGTCATACAATATTACTGCACTAATACTGTAATGCAGCTGTAGGAAATAAACCACCACCACAACAACAAAATAGACGGAAAGAGAAAACCTGAATTAATTGTCTGATATATTTGCTTTGTTGAACCTTGTAATACAATCTAATATTCCAAAGATTACCAAGACATGACAAAATGGTATTGTCATACTCATAACTGGTTAAACAGTACAAATAATATGGCAATACAGAAATGATCAGCCACCTTCCTAAGAGCCTAAGTGCAGCAGAAGAATGCAATTAGAAAAAATATTTCACAAGTTGATCCAAAAGGCAGGCTTGGATCTTCAGTGCAGCAACAACAACAAATAACAGCTGACACACAGTAAGAGAAGCCTTTCAACACGGCTTGGCTCAGGGCTTATACTGGTAACACTCACAGATGATGACTGATATCTCTTCAAAACTTCTTAAGCAATCTTTGCCGAACGATCAAGATGAAAGCTTCCAGGAGGATTCTCCAGGAGGGAAGGGAAAAAAACAAGACAGCAGCACCTGGTAAGCCACCCTTAACACAGGCTTTCTTCTGTGCCTTAAGACTCCCTCATGCTCTCGGAAAGAGAAACCAAGGCCAGCAGTCCATCCTCAGTGAGCAACAGACTGCCATTGCAATGAGGAGCTGTCTGGAGTCAGTCTGGCTGACAGCTTTACATCTATTATGCACCTACACATTGACATTGTCAATAGGTGCCAATGTGAAGCCCAATCCTCCTCCCCAGGACCACACAGCTGGAGGCAATACCTACTCTCAGAAGGGACTTAAGGAGAACAAAGCCATCAGCAGCCCAGTTCCCTCACATGCTTTTCCCCATGTGCAAGATGTCACTAATTCTATTAAGTGAGTAGTAACACGAAGTGATAACCTTCCCCTAGAAAAGATTTCAGATAATTAGGAGCTGCTAAACCCTGGTTCACCTGAGAATTCCGGATTCCCAGAGGGCTCAGTAGCTGCTAGAACTATCTCCATGCACTTCACCCACACTAACTTCACACTTGACCTCCAAGGCAATCTCTTCACAATAAAAAATGTAAAAAAACCACCTAGAAAATTCACAGCAGCAGGAAGACACCGTGGAAATCATAAAGGCTTAACTCATACCTGCCACATTAACACCTTCTAACTAACAGCACAGTCTGAGCTAACGCCTGTTTATGAAATCAGCAACTAGCATGTGATACAGTTATCTGCAGCTCTCAACCACCCACTCCCAGCTCAACCATAACCTCACCAAAGTAAGGCAGAAAATCAAGATTGAAACTGTACAAACTAAGGAAGATAGGTATTTACATGTGCACAATAATTCTGTGGCTTGTTTACACAGCCATCTGTGCTCCAAGCTGAACTTACTGCCTACGCTGCTGAAACCCAGTATGAGAATTCACACGGTCTCGTAGAAGTCACCATAATCTGTACAATTATCATCTAGCCAACTTACCCAGTTTCTTTCCATTTAATATGTGTAGTGCAAATACAGAAAACAACTCAATCACCAGCTTTGGCTTTTGCTTGGGATGTACAGACTCTCTCTGTATAGGATAAATCTTGCCCTGGCTTGTGCTGTAACACCTGAATCCAACTGGAAACATCCCCAGAGAACAGGCCTAAGCCTCTACCGGTATCAGTGCCAGGACAACTATGCACCCCGATACTCCCAGGCGAACTCTGAATTGGTTTAACCAGGTCAGAAGACAATTGGTTCTCTGTGCCAGAAGCAATCATGCCCAGCTAAGACTCCTCAGCATTGTGTGGATTTTTCTGATGACCTCTGTCATAGTGAATACCAAGATTAGTGACTATCTCAAGACCAGTGGGCCTCAGTGTGTTTTGAACATTCGCGGTTGCTTAGTCTGCACATGAACTGTCCCCACAGAAAAGCACTTCCACCATTAAATCCTCTCACTTTAGCCTTCCAAGAGCTTTTAATAACTTGAACTGCCACAGAGAACTAACCTTGGTGCTTCAAGAAACAGTAATTCTAATAATAACTAAAGCAGACTCTACTGCACCTGCCCTAGCAAGTTTTCACTGGCAAACTCCAGCTTAGGCTGGAAATAGAGATAAATGTGGCATGCAGTAGATGCCCTAATGCCCAGCACAGATGTAAACACTGCAGGCTGGACTTGCTCAGGCTGAGAGCCAGCTAGCCACCAGACCCAGTCCAAAAGTACAAGAAGGCAAGAGAGAAAGGGAAACAGGTTGAATCAAGTAGTATCAGCACCTCTTACAGTTTCAGATCTAGGGATATATGTATCACTGGTCTATCCCTCCCAAGTTTCAGTGTGACAGACTATATTTTATTTCCCATGCTAAAGGCTAAAGAAGCTGGTAAGAAACTCAGCCGGAAACAGGAGATGCAGCACCCAGCACGTCTGCAAGACAGCAGCTCCTGAGTGTGGAGCTGTTGGTTCCCAGAGACATCTCCCTCACGATGCCATGCTGGCTCCCAGCCCTGTCATGTACCATCTTTGGCATCTGTGTGGCACACAGAGACCTCAGTTGTACACTGCTCCCGTAATGGGTATCGGCAGCACAGAAGTGGAGCTGGGGAGTGCCAGGCACACTCAATAGCCAGGCTCCAATAGAAGCTACCTCCTCTCCCAGCAGGCATCCAAGACGGGAACAATAGCAATATCCCTCTCAAGCCCAGGAAGGAGGACTGAGAGACTCTGAGAGACAGAGAGAAAGACACAAAGGTTGAAGCGAATGCTCTCAAGATAATTGTCACTAAAGTCTACCAGGAAATGCCAGTGCTCCACTCAAAATCCCACAAGCTTTCAAAATGGAATTACCCACTCCAGTGACTAGATTACTGCTTCAAGAGGCCTCTTTGAAATTATTTGAATTTCTATCAAAACAGTTTAAAGAAAGCCCATGCCCTACTAATCCTATTATAATTTAGACACCTTGAAGATTAGCTGTAGTATTTTACTCTGAGCTGAAGGCAAGGTTTTCCTCCGTTTTTTTCGCTCACACAAGCTGCAGGAAGAAAAGCAGAGAAGGATGGACATCTGCCAGCCATGACAGTACTCTAACATCAAAGGATGTCTCAATATGCAAGGCTGAAAGCAAGGCTGAAGAAAACTTACAAATGTCTCCAAGGGCTAGAAATCATTTTGTTACTACTTGTTAGATCACTGGGAGTAACATATGGGATGACTACAGACAAAGCAAGGTGATCAGCTCAATAACTGTATTTCCTTGCATGAAACAGAGCAAACACCAAGTCTAAACCTTACTCACGAAAGCACTACACTTGAGCAATACGTAATCACATGAACACAGAATGCTGTCAGGGCACTGATAACCATTTAGATAGCAAATAACTTAAAAAACCCAAACTTAAATGGGTGTGTACTTGCTTGCATGAAAGGATAATATTTATTTTACCCAGCAATACCATGAACATGATTCCATTTGCAAAGATTTGCAGAACATGAACTGCATTTGCTACCAAAGCATGTATTGCATAGTTTTAAAAATCCTGAAACTAACATGAAAGTCCTTTTGAACATGATTTGCATTGATAGAGACAGAGAAATTTGCATTCAATTGATTTCTGCAGTTAGAAGAACACAATGGTATTATGAGGCAAAATTATTTCCCCTTAGTAAACTAATAGGTATTAAATTTTGTAGTCACTGCAACAGAATAGAAACTTAATTTTCCAGGTGGTCTCACTGATACCAATGGGACTCCCTCAGGCAAAATAACTGGAAGGTGCCAATACTGAACATCACTAGAGTGCCAAACTGGAAATGGATGTTATATGCAGCAGGGAACATTTGACAGCAAATATTAATCCAGGCTTAAATACTACAACAATTCATTCTCTGAAAAAACATTTTTAAATTAAACACTGCATTGATGCATTTTCCGCCCCTCTTAAACTATCCCACATCCACGATATAATTTTTTTTTTTAGTAAATCATAATCGTCGGCCAGTCACAGCATTCAACACACTAGTCACTGTTGTGCTTACTGATTTCCCTCTCCATACACTTTTCCTACATTAGCACTTTTATTTGAAAGTAAATCAGTCTTACAAATTTGTGAAACCCAAGTGAAGTGTTCAAAAGCACACAAATCTGACTGCCAGCAGCTCCACCTGCCAACTCGCCATCTCTGCCACTTGTGCAGTTTAAGAGCTCACCTGTAGCAGGGGGGCAAAAAAATATGATCTTAAAACAGGTGGCCAGTACACTGTAGGACAGTGATTCAGAGACAGTTTTGCTGCGGGGTTTTTTAGTTTAATTTGGCTGGCTTTAAAGAATTCCATGTTAAAGTGAAAAAGCGCAGCTAAGGAGACTCAGCTTTTTCTCTTCTGTAGTCTTCTCACAGCACCAGTGCTGGAGAGACCACAGTGACAACGACAAGGGGATGAAGTAGCAAGATGTTAAGATAGAGACCGCCAAGCCAAAGAAGAGGACTTGGCTCTATTCATGAGATGAAGAATGGAAACAAGGCAAAGAAAACTGATAGAATAAGGAATTTTAGGGTCAGAAACAACTGTGTCGAGACTAGAGCAAGACGCTTAGAGGATAAAGAGATAAAACAGCTGGAGCAGAGATCTGAAAGTGTCCAGCCTCAGCAAGGCAGAGACAGAATAGGAATTTCCTCCTCAGAGCTTCAGACCTAAAAGTAAACCCCGTGGATTTTCCTCTTCTGATGATCAGGGCAAAGTATCCACAAAATGTTACACTCCTTTATGTCTGCAGATGAAAGTAACCAACTACTGCCATCAGGAATGCTGCCATCAATGGGGTAAGTGCAAAATCCCACGCAGCTGCTGGTATAATTTTACATGATGACAGCTCAGATTTTATGAAAAGTAACCCAGAAAACTAGCTAGAAAATTAGATTAAAATTTTTTTAGAAACATCATTCAATCCCTCTACAGACAGGTAATCTAAGAAATGAGGCTTTCTGTGACATCACATCTCAGTTTCCCTGTGCACTGTGGTACTGTTAAACTAATCCACCCACACCCCTCTCCAGGACCTGTGCATCACTGAGTGCAGAAAATGGATGCACTTTGGTCAAGGAAAGATGAATCTATCATGTGGTCTGATGGAAGAGATAAGAATGGAGGACATAGCTAGAGAATGTGAATCCCTCTTGTAGGCATCAACCCAGTATCTGCTGTGAAATTAAGAGAGCAAGGTGAGAAAAGCCAACACATCTGGTCAGTGGTTACGCTCTCTGCCTTCCCAATTCTCCTGTGGGAGTCTAGAACCTTCAAGCACAGTTTGAGCTCTGAACATGCAAAAATTGAAACACCACCAAAAAAAACCATAAACAAATGCCCTCTTGGGGCAGGAGGAAAGTCTGCTGACATTTCTCAGCCATCATGACAAAAACTGACTGACAGCTTAAAGGAAAAATTGTGCACGGATTGAGGCAAAATTTATCAAAATGTAAAAGTGAACAAGAACTTTCCACCATAAAGGGATACTGTAACAGCGGTTCCCTATCCCACGGCACAACTAGTCAGGGCTGCACAGAGAAGAACAGAATCAAAAATTCTATTTCATTATGCCACATGGATGAGGGGCAGAAACAATACATGGACCACATAAGGAACTGCGAAGACTTAAAAAAACCCCGTATCTGAATTACTCTCTCTTTGTGAGTGAAGCAGGGTCCTGATGTGACTGTGTAATTAGACCATCATACTGGCATTATAATGCAAAGCCAAGGTCTGCACAGACATTCTCAACTGTTAAATCTGCTGCTTTCACCTCTGCAAACTTCTGTCTTGTCACATTAATGAAAGAAAACAGGTTATGTCATTATGATCATCCACTGCTTTTCCAGGGTACAGGTAGAGTAGGAGAGCAATAATACCAGACACACAGAAATTATGCTAGAGCAGCATATGGTGAGAGGAAGAGGGAGAGGAGCCCAGGGTCTCACAGGACCAGTGAGCCTGGGCAGTACGAGTCACAGCATGCAGCTGCATGGCCCAAAAGCAGCACAGCTAAGAGCTTCCCTGCACCCAGCAGACTGAATCCACAACCCAGATAGTCTCCCACGAACAGTCGAGACTTGACTGTGTACAGCAGATCTCTATTAACCCCACCACTCACTGCAGCAGGCCACATCCTCCATAAACTGCTTAGTGATCAAGCAACCCTCAAGTGCACAGCCTCTTACAAATGTCTGGAGTCTAGTAATGGGCTACTTGCCTCCAGGGCCATGGCTACACTACAGAGCTTCATTTCAGATTCGTCGGGCTTGAAGACTTGTGGGAATCCGTTACCATTGTCTAATCTCTTCCCTGCATAAGAGCCAGATTCCCAATTCTGTAGCACAACCTGAACCAAAACTGTGGAAAGCTTTGCACTTACCAGTGAGAATACAATTGATGAAACTTACAGCTCAGGATTATCGGATGGGCAGTAGCCAGTGTAAAATAAAGCTAGCAACCACATCTACCCCTCCAGCCTTTATGATTATCTGAAAAGAAAGGCATGACGAGATGCAATGATCCTGTCAAGGCAAAGATCAGATGTGCTGACCAGGCACCATACACAGCAAATGATGAAGCCAAGGTTGTACCTCTGTTGGGAGGGAGTAAAAAAAAGGGAAGCGAAGGATTTGGTGAAAGAATCAAGGGATGTTTCTGATCACTGAAGTCATATGGAACATGTCAGGGAGAGAGAGAACAAAGGAGCACCTCAGGTTTGATCTCAGAAAGGTAGCCTCAGCTTCCGAGGAAGCTGGCCAGCACAGGGGAAGGATATGTCAAGCACGTCTTACAGCTGAAAAAGACTGACAACCTGCCCAGCTAGCGAGCTGTACCACTACCAGCATTCACTGGCATCACCTCCTGTGGCATCTGCAAATGGAACACCACCTCATCATCCACAGGCAAAGCAGCCACACCAGAAATGCACCACTGCTGCCACTTGTGCTTGAGCAAAAAAAAAAAAAAATAAAATTCAAAACACTCTTTCTCCCCATCCAAAGAAAAGGCAACATGTAAGACACCACCCGCAATGTGGATTTTGGACATATTACATTACCATACTGAAGTCATGATAAAAATACTCTAGAAATATTCTAACTCCTGTTAACCTTTGTCTTTTTTCCCCCTTGTTCACTCACTTAAAGCAAATAGTAAAGAAAAAACCCAAAACAAACCCAAAAAGGAAATTCTAATCATTCTCCATGATTCTCTGGAGTAATACTCTTACAAAAGCAGTCTGGCAAAGACCTTGTGAGCTAAAGTGATTCGTAATTAATTGATAATACTTCCAAGGAAAAGTTTCCATTAAATAATATATGGGAATCAGACATCTTGAAAACCAAAGTAAGACACTTGGAATTGCCTTTCTAACAGCAGCAGGCAAAACTACTGCCATAAAGCAAAATACCAGTTGTAGCCACCCTCCCACTTTTTGAAAAGCATGCAGAGTTAAAAAGCTGAAATCCAGCTTGGGAGAAGAAAAAAGTGAAGAGCAGGGACTCTGCACAAGAATTTGTAAACCTAGCAGCAGACCTAAGAGGTGGGGGTTTTCGGCTTAGCAAAACTGTAATAAAACCTTTGCCTGCCTTTAGTTTTAGCCTGACACATCCTTTTGCAGCAAAACAAACATGAATAGCAATGCAAGTTTCTGCAAGACACCAGCTTACCAAAACCGCTCCGAACCAAAATCCAACCCACCGACCAAAGGCAGCATAAAATGGTTGATGCGAAGCGAGCACGTTACCCTGACAAACCCAAGTGCTGTACAACGGCAAACAAAACTGACCGAAAAGCAGGACTCCATTTTTAAGCGTGACGGAATAAAGTGGGGATTTTTCATCGGAGCTCCGAATCAGTCGCGGCGCGGCCGCTGCCGGCGAGCGCTGCGCCTCCCGCCCGCCGGGGATGCGCTCTGCCCCCGGACCGCGCTCCCGGGCCGCCCGCAGCCACGGCACACGGGCGCCG
>VZRV01000538.1:493686-520638 GCA_013398115.1 Falcunculus frontatus | reverse complement strand
GGGGCTGGGGCTGAGCCAGGCGCGGGCAGCGGGAGGGGCTTATCGGGAGAGGGGAAGCCTCGCTCCCGGCGGCAGGGGCGGGGGCCAGCCGCGCCTCCCGGGAGGGGCAGGTAGCGCTCTGCCGCCGGGAGCCGGAGCGGGAACCGGAGCTGTAGCCGGTGTCCCCGCAGCTGAGGAGGGGGTGACGGGCGAGCGGGGGCGGGGGTCTCCGTGCGCGCTTCTCGGCGCAATCCCGGCCTCGGCCGTGCGCTGAGGGCCGCGCTCCCGCCGCGGCGTCCCGGGCACCGTGAATGTCCAAACAGCGGGGAACAGTTGGAAAATGTCACCTGAACGTGCAGGAATAAAAAGGGGATGGAAGGAAACCAAAACAATGCGGTCTCAGGGGGGTGAGGGGGGTGCGGGTTAAGGAGCACAAAACCTTACAGCAGCACAGCCCTGACTTAGGATTTCTCATCTCATGTGGTTCCTGGTAGGGGCCGCGGGAGACGGACAGCGGGGGCGAACCTTGAGGATATGAGTTACAGAAGACTCAAACTGCTGCTCTCGCATGGAGCAGAGCTGGAAGCACCGTGCCACGGCAGAGGCGTTGTCGAGGGGCAGCAGCCTCATCTTCTGCAGGAGTCTGGGCTCGGTGGGAGGCACTGCGAAAACTGGTAACTGATAATCACGGGATTCCTACACGCAGGGACGCGAGATGCTGCCCGTCAGCTGCAAAACAGCAGCACTCGTGTCATGCCTTTTCTTGGCTGACGAGCAGCAGCTCACTGCCCATAGGTGTCACCTGCCTGTATGCTCATATTGGTACCTACCAGCTTATCCAATTTGCGAATAAAGAATTGCAGCCTATCATAAGAACATTACACCAGCTCCCAGGAGGAGCCGTTATTCTGGGCTTGGCAAGCTTTTCCTTGCACTTAAATTAACTTTTTTTCCCTTCTCATCCAGATCCTGGAGATTAGGTTTCCATGACTTCCTTATGGAAGAAATACACAGGCATGCGAGAAATTGAACAGTTATGGTTACTGGTCTGTGACTGGTCTGTGACTGGAAGGAAAAGACCATGCCTGAGCTATTTGGGCTCTAGAGATCAACTCAAAGTGGATGGGTCAATATAAGTGAGGTCTCTCTGAATAGGAAAGTGCCACATTTCCCAAATCTTTTCCTTTTAGAAATGACATACATTCTAGATCATCTTGTACCTGTAGCCAGGGCCTTAGTTCCCCAAGAAAATTAGCTGCTTCAAATACCCTTGAAGCAACTATCACAAGAAGTTTCAAGTCAAATAGCCTAGTTTCTTTGCCTGCAGACATCAGCATTTCAAAGATATTTTAAAACAGTTCCTTGTGTTGGTGGAAATGTTCTGAAATTATGTGCTTTTCAGTATCCTGCCTTCCCATAGCTAAATGTCCTGCCTACCTTAGTTCACAGTTTTGAAGCTTCTAAATTGCATTTCTCTTTCGAAACTAGGGGAATGGAGAAAGCGTGGCCAATTTCTGAGACCACAAGTCTGGGCAAATCCTGATTCCAGCCACTTCAGCTGCAGAACTTCAATCTGTTTTGGCAAGAGGAAATTTTTAGTTCTGTAGGTTTACAAGGGAAAAAAAAGAAAAGGATCCTTTCCACCGTTTCACAGGCACATAAAGGTGCTTGCCTGCTCTAACAGGGGGTCAGGCCTCCCAGGAAAACTTTTCAAGTCTTCCAATTCCTATAAAACAGTGAAAACTCCATGGATGTGAAATAGGGGCCTGATTCACATGTCCAGAGTAGGTGTGAAGTGTCAGACTAAATGGTTCCGTTTGAGCCAAAACAGAAGCTCCTTAGTGTGAATCAGAAGAGCTGGAGGAGTAGCTTCCGTGGCTGGGTACAGGAGTGTAATATCTCAAACATAAGTTTTGCAAAATTTAAGCTTCCTGGTTTGGAAGATCAAATCTTGGTGCTGTCCAGTCAGCCTTTCTGCTCCTGCAAGGGTCGTGCCATGTGTAGGGAAGACCTTCTCAGAGCAAGATCACAGACATCAAGTGTGGAGATCAAGTAATTCATGGCAGTTTCACTAGTCACAGAGATCTGCTGTAGTGTTCTGGGGGTGAAAAAATTCTTCTGCAGGTTGGCAAGTACTGATGCTACCATGTGTGCTGCCTGATTTCCCTCGCCTGGCCTGGCAGGGGAACAAGATTGGCACGGTCCCTCTGGAGCATGTCCTGCTTAGACCCATGGTTGGTTATGGGGTAATGAGGATCCCCACACAGAAGGGGTCTCCACCAGCCTCTCCACAGAGACCTTCCCCTTCCCTGTCCCATGGAAGTGAGGTGGCTGTGCTTGGGTCTGCAAGTCCTTACTGCGCATCATCAGCCAGGACTTGTCCTGGAGCTGCATCTCTCTGACAAGTGCAGCAAGTCTACACCAAACTGCTGCAAATTATCAGCAAAATATATGTCCACAATCCAATCCTTTGCAGAAGCCTTATATTTCATAACTCAAAAATAAGTATCTCTTTTTCTTTCCATGTATAGTACCCAGAGTAGTTGTGACCAGTTCAATCTGAAATCAGTTATTTTAAAAATCAGGTAATTTGTTATATCATTCACACAAATTTTGGAAAACCTAACGAGATTTCTGTTCACACTTAGATGTTTTCCATTTATCATACTTCCTCAGAAGTTCTTTTATCTGAATAGATACAATCTCCTTTAATAAGTAAACGAGGAAGATGTTAGCAAAACATGCCACCTTTCACTGCATTTTATTCTTATTTGTTTGTAATATTTTATATTTTATTTCTTTCCCTATACAATGACCTAGCAACAGTCCTAGAAAGCTGATCTTGGTATACTTGATTTGCAGCCATTCACAGATTGTTAAATCTCACTGAATTTTGATTTAGATCATAAAAGGCACCTTAAGACCCAGCTGCAGTAGTGTAAACAGCATCACATTTGTATACTTCCAAAGAGCTGCACATAGCAGAATCAAGAGACTGAGAAATGTACTAAGTCTGTTTTCTACAGAGAAGAAAAATCCCCTAAGCAATATATTTTAGGTTTACCGGTATTGGCCAGTATTTAATTCTTGGTGTAATCTCTTTTGAGGTTAAAAAATTAGCTTGAAAACATCAATAACAGAAATAAATTACTGCACCTAATCAGCACAATGGTATAGGAACAAACAAGACTTTCTCAATAGATACAGACTAGACACTTGAAATCAGGGTCAATTGACAAGAAATGGGAGAAGATAGAATAGTGCCATTTTACTTAAATTGCTGACAGAGAGAGACATATTCCAGTCCATGGCTGTCAAAAAGTGTAAGAGAGAGCTAATGGGAAGATACTGTGAATTGTTTTGGAATCTTCGTGTCAGAAATATTTAATACAAATAACCTGTATTCTAAACTTTCTTTGTAGGTGCTTTTTTGTAAACATACATTTAAAAAGAAATAATTAGATTAAAATAGTGAAAACTCAAACTCACACCTCTGCAGTTCTCTACAACAAATATTCGTTCACATCCAGGTTCAAGCTGATCAAATATAACTACCCGTAACGAAGAAATAAAATTAAAACATCCTTTGTGGGAGATAAAATGGAGTACTTTGGTTTACTTTTTGCTAGCTATTACCATCACCTCTCCAGATAAGAGATTACTGCTCACCCAGCTGCTTAAGATGACTAAAAATTCGTATCTGGACTCCAGTTAGTTGTCGTTTGTAAATACCCACTCTGAATAGAAATGAGTCCTTCATCCTCTCACTCTGTGACCCCGATCTGTGATTTCCACCGGTACCACTTTTACCCCCCCATCCCCTGTTAGTAAAGCCCCTTGCTGAGTGCCTGGAAATACCTGTGCTGCAGCTCCCCTCTCTTCAATGGCTTTGGCCCAAACTCCAAAAACAAGAGATAAAGTGATTTTGGTTCTTCAACCCAGTCTCTGTTATGCAGTTTTGGTCCTAGAAGTCACTCACCATTTTTCCTAAGTAGTGTTATGTGAAGCCTTCCAACTTTTAATACAATAAAAGGGTTTCCTGGAGCATCTTTCTCTGAGCCTGGTGTGGAATAGTGGCAGACAGGCTCATCACAGTTGGCCAGTGAAGTTTGTCAGGGAAAATGGGAGCTTCTCAGCTCAGAAGTAATTTGTGACAACTGGCCGAATGCAGACTCTTGTGAAGCCCCAAGTATTTTTCAAGTCTTGGGAGCTTTGCTTCCAGAGCACCACATTCACAGCTTTTGCAGTTACTGAGGGAAAATTGGTGGCATTTCTCACCTTCACTGCTGCTGTTCCGAAGTTGGTAGAAGATGAAGCTGAAGAAAAATATATCAATTTCACATAGTTATTGCTGAGATTACAGGCAGGGTACAGATTTTCCATGGGAATATCATGTGTCTGTGAAAAACACCTGATTTTTGGGAAGCTGCAAAACACAAAATTATCCATAACTGGGAAATTTTTCCAGTTTTGTATGTGTGTTTACTACAAAGAAGTTGCTAGTTAGCATTTCTTCCTGCCATTTCTTAAGGAAAAAAAAAAGGAAACACAGCATATAATGTGTCAGCTGTTACTCATTCTCTGAATAATGGATGCTATTTTCTGCAAACGCTCTAAGCCACACATGGGCAAGCTTTCCCTGTGACTGTAGGAAGGTGATATAGCAACAGTTGAAGGAGAAGGGATAAGGAAGTCTTTATTTCACTTTTGTGCTGTTTACTTTTGAAAAACTCAATAGCGTTTCCAAAAATCCAGCAGGGAAACATTTGCCATCCTTGGGATGAGCAACAGGCAGGGGATTACTCTCTTGTGCTATCACTAATTATGTGTAAACGCATGGGTTTGGGGATTTATAATAAAATCTCAGGAGATGGGTTCTGCTATTACTAATTGCTACTACTCAACTGAATGGGAAGATTGATTTAGACATCTGTGGTAGGGAAGCTGCAGAGCTGTATGTGAAATTAAGGAAAGTGGTGCTGTATGCAGTCCCTTGAGCTCAGGGGAGTTTGAGCACTTGTGATCAAAGGTGAAGGTCCTGACTCCAAAGCAAAGCATGAGCATGATGTTTTCCTTGTGCTGAAGTCCAATCCCACTTATTTCCAGACCTTATTTCCCAGTGATGGGACCAGGGCAGCTGCAGCACAGGGACAAGGTTTCTTTCTCCAGCCTCCTTAGCACAGCCAGTGCAGCAGGCTTACCTGTCCCTTCCCAGTCACCAGGTAAAGCCCTTCATGGTGATCACAGTGAGCTGTTCCACGTTCCACGTCTCAAAACATTGCCGAGGTTTGTAGCAGTGATGTGTGCCTGCCACTGGAAGCAGCAGGGCAGGCTGAGCTCAGCGCTTGCTGTTCTCCTACCATCCTCATTCTTACAAACAGATGGGCCTCCTCTACAAGTCATGTCTCAGTTGCATTTAGCTAACAAAAGCAACAATCGAAACCTCCACTGCACCCACAAAGAATAATGAGGATTAGAGTCTCGTCCAGTGTGTTGGAAGGCTCATTTGCATTCCTGGTCTGGCGAGTCCCCTCTTTTCCATTTTGTGAAAGGACCCTCTCCCCAATGTTTTTCTGTCCCTAAGACAAGAGAACTAAAAAGCTTTCTTTGATGGGGAAAGTGGAAGATCTTGTTCATCACATCTCATTTATACATAATTCCTACGCATCATACACTTCTGCCACAATTATGATTTAATTCATTCCTCTCCAGAAGAATACACCAATCGTCTCCGTGGTTGCCCTGTTTATCGTCTCCGGCTGTGGGAGCTGGTACCGGCCAGGTGCAGGGACAATGGCTGGCTATTCATTTCTCTGCACCAGCTGTTACCCTCAGCGTGCACCCAGTCTGGGTCCTGCTGGTAACAACCCTGTTACGGCTGCTGCTGCAACTTTAATTTTATTTCAAGATCTAATCCCAAATGATTGTTCTGAGAATATGCCTAAGTATAGTTAGGGGTGAGTCTATTTTATGGAAAGACATATTCCAGGCTTTAAATCTGTCACAGAATAGTTTATAGGTCTGTGTGAACTTTTAGGTTTCCGCCCCCCCAAGACTTGTGGGAGATGCTGACTGGTACGGTCAGATAATGCCAGGGAGTGAATCACTCCCCTGCTATCAGTGTCCACCAAAATCTGTGTTCCAGCATGTAGGCCAAATTGTGACTTAAGGCACCAGCAATAGCCAGTGCCTGATAAAAAATGTGTGGATGCCAGAGAAGAATCCACAGTATATTTCAGCCCTACAGAGATCCTGGAGCCCACAGGAAGCCCGTTCCATTGGGTCTGCTTGTGACAACAGGAATTGGTCTGCTCCAGGCAGCTTAGAAATCTTAAGACAATAGGGGAGGGGAGGGGAGGAGTTCATAATGAACTAATGGCATAGGAAAAAGAGAAAATTTGTGTACTAAATGTCATGAGGCCTCTGAAGCCTGGACTGAGGATCCAGGTCCCAGTCATTTGCTTTCAGAAACATGAGATCTATCATTTCCCATTTAAAAAGCAAACAAAACTATCTGGGTTTTCAGGGAAATTCTGGTTCTGGTTTCAAGTTCTGCTGTTCACCTAAGCATTAACTGTGAGGTTTTTAAAAATGGTTTTGAACAAAAGTGTGTTGTAGCAAAGGAAGAGATATCATTTACAGCCGTATGAAAACAATGTAAAAGAAAAGAGAAATTAAACTCAGAAAATATTTTCTTAGCCTTGATGATGTCATTCACAGATCTCTTCCAACTGTCTTTAAATTAATAATTTTCAACTAATTGCTTTACTTTCAAACCTTTATCATTATTATTAAATAGAGACAAAACCTACTCATAGCTATGTCTGTTACATTTTACTTAAATCGATTGGATTTTCCTCCCCCTTGTTCTCAGCTCCGTCAGTTATATTATCAGTCAAAATTCCACATTGAAGAATGTACTTTCTGCCACTGAGATTTCTGCTCATTTCCCCCCAGATGAGAGAAGGAATTTGCCAGAATTTTGACCCTTCTCTTTCTACTAATCCAACTTGAATCGTTAGATGCCAAAGGCAGCTTAGTTATTTCATATTTTCCCAGTTTTATCTGCCAGTAGTGCATCATTCTTTGTATAGACTCAGGTCTGAAGAGTAGTACATTTTGTTCTTTTACAGGCCAACAGAACAAGACAAATGGGATGCTGTAAACACAGTGCTAAAATCCATGAATAAACGAAACTGCAAGCTTTGAGAGAGGTCACTCAGAAATAGCTTCAATTCCAATAAACTCTGTATTAGTGACTCAAAACTGTGTACATAGCCAATTAAACCATCAGTTCGTGCTGAGATACAGGGATGGGCACTGCGGGATATTTTTTGTGAATATTGTCTTTCCTTACAGGAAATCTGCCTTCTCTTCCCAGGAATTCCACACATTTGTGGTATGATGTTGAGCAAATCATCCTGTCTAGTTTAAAATCTCACGTTCTTTAGAATAAGTGCCATGATATGGATATTCTTGGTAAAATTCCTTGAAATTCGTGGCTAAAATCAAGCCTTACACTGAAAAATCAATAGCATTATGCATTTACAGACCAACTTCTCAGAATGCTATCCTGAAATTACACAAAAATGTATACAACAATTCAGGAGTGTTCTAGTTAGATGGAGCTCTCTGAAAAGGCCATATTCCCAGATCAAGGACAATCTTTTTTTTTCTCTTCTTTATTTTCAGGTTTGGCCCAAATCGTATCAAACTCAGAAATCATTAGTATTTCCCACAAATGGCAAGTGCCAAGGGAAAAAAATAATCAGAAATAACAAGGAAGGATGGCTTTCATGAGAAATTACATTCCCAAGTGAATCCTGAATTACAGACAGTGGGTGCCTCAGGCAGGGGGTAAGGAGGAAAAGAAAATTAGTTTTGTGGGATGCCTGAAGAGAACCAAGCAAACCTTGTGTATTTAAATTAGTGTTTCTCTTCTTTTAGTATTTTAACCTCAATGCCTAGCCAAAATCCAAGGTTCTGTAGTAATTTTCTGTTAGGAAGAGCAATGATAAGAGAAGCGGGTGTTTTTGACACAGCTCCACTTGTTTACAAACAATGTACAAAACTTTGCTTCCTTGAACAAGGCAAAACCAGCAAGCTGGAGACAGCTTCTCAGAAGGGGGTCTGGCATGGCCAGCTGCCAGCACTCGGAACAGCAAGATCCCAGGAGATTTTCCCAGCATCATCGTCCCTGTGCTTATTCACACCGTAACTTAGGCTTGGGTTGACCTCCTCCCTCTTGGGTCCCCCTGTGCTGCTTGCATGGAGACACAGTCTGGGCAATGGGTGTTGCAAACTGAGGCCTCTCTCAAAGCCCCCACTCTTTTTTAAACTAAAAGAGGCCACCTCAGATAATTGCAGTGAAAAGTTGAAAGAAAGTTTGCGTGGCAATCTGAAAACTCAAGAAGGAGAAGATAAGAGAATGCCCAATGTACTTGCTTTGCCACAGAAACACCCTTAATATGAGGGTATTAATTACTCTGGGCCTGGCTGCTGCTTTGAACATCTGTGGTTTGTGATATTCAGGAGCAGACTCCATTAGGTAAAAATTCAGTACACTTCTGCCCCAAGAAATATTTGGGATGACTTGGGCAGGATGAGGACAGGTAAAAGCAATAAATAACACAAAGGGGGTACACAAATGCCATCAGCATCTCCACTTGGCACAGCCACCGCTGTTCCTGTCACAGGCTGAAAGGTCTCTCTTGCTGTAAGGAGTGGAAGTCTTTTTCACCTTTCAAAGGAAAAGGGGGTTGAATATCACAGTTTCACACCAGTAAACATGCATGAACTCACTGTAAATTATAATAATGAAATTCTATATATGTAATTTCCAGCAGAAAAAATCTTCTACCAGCCAGAAAGGAGAAACTAGGAAAGGAGAAACTTCATTCTCTGATTTGCTGTCATTCCTTGAAATCTCTGAGTAAGACTGGGGGCTCTGGAGCAGATAATTTAGTCTCCTTCTCTCTTTTCTGTAGTATAGGCCTCTGCATTAGAAAAGAAAAGCTGGTATTGGAACCACAAGCTCTATCAGTTCTAGTGAATCCATATGAAATTTATGGACTATAGCTCCAGATACATGATGAAAAGGGCAGAAAGTGTGAAGGTGATATTTAGTCTTTGGAAACACTGAGAAGAGATGAAGAGTCTTGGAAGAGCTGAGCATTTTTTTTTTTCCTAAATTCCCTTATCTCTAATCTGAAAGAGTAGGTCTCTCAGGTATTGAGTTTAAATTTAGATTGCAGTGTTGTTTACTACTCTGTTACAGAAGTCAGATAGATTTAATGTCCAGACCTGTAAATCCTTTGCAGTGAAACAGGAAAAAAAAAGAAGTCGCAGAATGAAGACCAGTTAATGGAAGTATGGATGAATGGCCTGTGGGGTGTTCCCACTGACTGCTGTGCTGATTTATATTGTTGTCATCACAAACTTTTTGTATTATTTCTCATTGTACTCAAAGAATATTGTTACAATTAGATTGAAATTTGTCTTCATGGGAGGTACTGCCCCGACCAAATGACAAGGATGATGTTCCTGGACAATCTGTAATGCAATTGGCCACTTAAGACTGCGGGCTCACATCCACTGTATCTTCATCACCATGCATAGGGCCAGCCCAGAAGTTGGAGAATGGTTAACCACGGGATTTCAAAACACCCATACCTGCATTAAACCTTCAGATAAAAGACAGACAACCACCTTTGTGTGGAACCAGGGAAGGGAAATCCAGGCACCTCCCTCCGTGGTTCAGGAGGAGTTGAAAGCAGCTGCTCCTGCTGGGGTTCATGCTCATGCTGCTGGGGGGTGATGTGTGCACACATTGTGACTAATCACACCCTGTACATCAGACTGCAAAAACCAAGACAAATTAATCATCATTTCACCTTGCCAAGTAAGTAAATACTAAAACATTCATCTTGCATACAGGAAAAACGAGTCATCAAGCTGTCACAGAAAGAGCCGGGGCCGGTGCCAGGACCAGGAAACAGATCTCCAAGCTCTCCAGTGCACTACCTTCCATCCTGCTTCACTCAGGCAACACAACTGATCTCCATCAGAGTCAAATTCAAGCTAGCTCCTCTGGAACAGGGGAAGGTGGCAGCCCGCCTGTCATGATATCCCTCGGATCCTCTCTGTGAGGAGCACATTGCACTTCCTAACTTTTGGCTATTTGTGACTTGTTCTTTGCTGAGAGGAAATGAGGAGCCACATGCAGTAGTTCTAGGGGGCTCTGATTTCTTCTATAGTAGAAAAATTGCAGGCACAAAAAATAACAGTGACAAGCTTTGAAGATGGCTAATGTTTCATTTCCACCTAATTTTCAAAATTTCCTATGTGTGCATCCAAAACACAGATGCAGATTAGAAGCTTTTCATTAAAAAATAAAAGCAGCAGCCTGGACTTTCCTTAATCTCAGAGGCATCACAGTGAGATCTTCACAGATCCCATAGCTGACTATTGTTTTCAAAGGCAGGCCAACACAAACTCCTTGCTCCTGTTGTTATAGCTCAGTTCATCCTACAGACTCTCTGCTTGTAGGACCATGAGATTGCCTGTCTTGATATATGCATGCAGGTATGGTTCAGTTTGCAGACTTCCCCTCTCCCTACAGGACAAAGAAAGAAAATATAATAAATAAATAATTTTTAAAGCCGTCAAACTTAGCAGCAAAAATAAGATGCTTGGACAAACCTAGTGCTCTGGGGGAGCTGACATTTGATTTTCCCTACTAACACATCAATAATTCTCTGTGCTACAAAAGAACTATGTGGTTCAGCTTGTTTGCTCTCAGGGTTGTTGCTGAAATCCCCTAGCCACATAATCAGGAAGGAATCCTTTTATCAAGAAGCTTTGCACTTTGCACCACAAGTATTGCACGTGGCTGATACTGCCCTTCATTATAGCCTTGAATGGGACTGACTGTAGTGATGTGGCAGCGATGTGCTGACCGCAGAATTTAGCTCCAGTCTGATGAGATAAGGCAAACACACAGATTTCAGGAGGGCTAATAGCAAGAGCTCGGTCTCTGCGGACTTTACTAGCCCTGTATCAAAACCCTCGTGGTCCAAAAATTACCAGCAGGGACTCCAGCTGTATGAGGAAACAAAAGTGTGGTAGAGCAAAAGGAACATAAGGAAGAGAAAATAGTTTGAACCAACTGGAGGAGCCCATCTCCAGACAGAACCAGGATGAGTGAAGGTGGTATTTATGTGCACAAGGATAGAGGGGACGGATTTTGTGTGTGCTCAAAGCTGGCTAGGGAAGGCAATAAGCTCTGCCCTTTTCTTTCCAGAAAGTGAAAGGATAACTTGTTCTGAATTTTTGAAAAAAAAAAAAAAAAAAGGAAACAGGTTAATTGCTGCACTGGACTGTTCCTACTCCACCTGTGCAAACACTTTTGTATCCATTAGCAACAAATCTGGAAGGTCCATCTGCTTCTAGTCAACACATCAACACCCACTGATCCCACCTCACATGCACTTATTCTGTGTCCCCTTGTCTTACCAGATCATAGAAAGGGAGGAGGAGGGAGAAATCCAGTGGATTTACTCTAATCCTTGAATGCAGCTTTGGATCTGCTTTCTATGGTCTCGGAGCCACCCCCTTGTCTGTATAAACAATATACCATGCTGAACAGGAAATTCTGTACAGCCCATGGAGAAGAAAAAGGAAAGAAAAAAGGGTAGTGAGAAACAGTATTTAGTTTAGGGAAATATAATGTAATAGTGGCAGAGTTTGCATTTTATGCCAAAAAAAATCCCACCAGTTTTCTCAGCTCTTTTTATGAGAATGTGCTGGAGTTGAGAGTCAGAGTGTAATTTTACAGACTCTGACACATTTAGCTGACTAGCAGAGCAAAAAAGCTTAGGAAATACCTTTCACGTTCAAAGGTACAAAATTATACATCTTTGGTTAGTGTCAACCTGGTTTTCTACACACCAAGGATTTAAATGTAAATCTCTGCCAAGCAGAAGGAGTTTTTAAGAGTGTTAATCACCTAGCCCTTTTTACAGTGTGTGAAGTGATTTGAAATCATTGGGGAACATTAATACTTTGTAGAGAGAGTTCCAGGATAGAAGACTGCAGTTTGCAGCAGTGCTAAGACATATAAATCACTTCATCTGTGGTGGAATGTGATGATTTGAAGCTATTGGGTTTGGAAATGGAAAAAAGCCATGATCTTGAAAGATTCAAACCCCTTTGAATATATTGAGCCCAATCTTACAGCTCTGATTTAGACATTTTCAATAAACATCAAAGTACAAGCTGCAAAATCAAATACTTTCTTCTGGAAAACTTCCAATAAAACTTACCCTTTCTAGTTCTGCATATGTTTAGAAATACTGGGTTTAATCACGCAGCAGTTTGCACTTGATGTAATCATCTGCTGTTGTGCAAACTGAGCTCAAACACCTTTTCTGATCTAGTAATATTGTACAGCATTTTGCCATCTTTGTGAAATGCAAAGCCATGGTGGAGGAATGCTTTGGTCCACAAGGGGAAAGAAGCTGGAGAGACAATATTCTTGCTTCCACAAGACTGCCCTGCTGTAATAAGCAGAAAAAAAAAGATGGAAGGATGGGGACACTCACAAAATTGTGTAAGTTACATAAAATGGAAGTAGAGAAAGAGTGGGAGCACAGCAGCTTCATTCCTATAAGCGGCATCACCCACAGAGTAGGAAAACACTATCATCTTTACCATCTTGTCCACTAACCTTGCTCATAGGCAGTCTTGAGGACTGGAGGGAAAACACAGCTTGCATCCAGTTTTTATTTGTGCAAGTCTTGCACTGTCTGAGATCTAGTACTGTGCTAATAGGAAATGTTAAGAAAGGAAATCTCTAAAAAAGGTTTTAGGAACAAACAGCTGTCAACTGGTGATGCTCGGTAAGATGTCATTAGTGACACGGGATCAGACAGAATGTGTTTAAAGATTACACTTGCTTCTAAAAGCCATTGTGTATCCACAGAAAAAAGGAATAAAACAAGTTTCTAAGTTTACCAAATTTTTAAGCACACTAAAATCATTCTTCTGAAGAAGTTTCCCTGCATTTGCCATGACTTAGTTTAGCAGTAAGAATGATATGAGAGAGCAAATTGAATTTGTATGTGCAGGTTGTGAGGAGTTAAATATTCAGCTTGATTAGTTTTCGCTATTGCAAAAGATATCTGACCTTTTCTGGAGGAGCTCAGTTGCTACCTCTGCCTCACAGCAAGCCTTTGCAGGTCTGGAGCAGGGAGTGGTGACATGGGCGCTGCCTGCCTCCCGTGAATCTCCATTCAAGCTTGGATGACAAGCAGCATTTTTCAGGTTGCTAGGGTCCTTTGGCCATCTGTATTTGCCCCACCAACATCCTGCCAAAATAATGGAGCACAACCCCTTTGTGAAGGGATGGAATAGTGTGCTACCTACAGCAACTCATACACAGATCCAGAGTGAGACCGTGCTTATTCATCTTCCTCATGAAGGGCTTGTGTGTAGAAATGCTTATCAACATGGAGATAATGCTTATCAGTGAGTATATATGTTCATCATACAGCACTTATATGATGTGCTTTAGAATGAGGTTAAACACTCTAGAATTATAAATGGCACCTTCCATAGAGCCTTAATTTGGATCCTAGTGTATGTACAATGGAAGATAACCCTTAATTAAATGTTTTGGGGGTTTTTTGCACAGGGATCTTGTCATATAGGGAGAACAGTGATAAGAAAAGGAAGCAAGATTGGGAACTAATGAGGCTCTTTTCTTCGTTTGCTCCACCATATAGGAAACAAAACTTCTGCAAAAAATAAAGGCAGGAGACTAAAGGAGAGAGCATATCTTTTGGAATAAAGCAAGTGAATATTACAAAATGAAACCCTGCCACTACTGCACACTTCCTCCCTGACTGTAACCACAGATCCCTCAGTCTGCTCCATGGACTGTGAATTGACAGTTTAGACATGACAGGGTGGAAAAGAAGTGTCCGAGTCAGTATAACATGGGCCAAAATTAGAGTACCTGGCAGCTCTGGAAATCAGGAAAGACTAAAATTTTGCAAGAAGAGGGAGGCCCAGAAATATCACATGACACCAAGTAGGATTAGGTACATTTTGATATCCTAACTCTACGTGATACGATACAGTTCTTACGTTATGGAAAATGTGTATTTGGCAAAGCTCGCTTTGGGACAATTTTTAAATTCCACTCCAATATATGAAACACTCCAGTTCTCATAAAGACCAGTTACTCTACTTGAAAACAACATCAGAATGTACTTCCTCAATTTTTCTTCCCATTTTCAGTGGTACATTAAATGACTTTATTTCAGAAGTGAGACAAGGAGAGTGTTAGAAGAATCAACTAAAATTCATCTGTGTAGTGATCCTGACCAGGAGGCTGCTGTGCATCAAGGAATCAATCACCCCCTCCACAGGGAATCTGAGCAGTCCCAGGCCTGTGCTGTGCCATGTTGCACATCCAGCATGGCCTTCAGCCTCAGCTGTGCTGCACAGATTGACCCCTTGACCGTGGGACAAACTTGGCCACTCCATTATTAAGAGAGGAGCCTGTGGGCAGCTCTCACTTGGCATCAGCAATTACATCATCCCATTTGGCCTTTCCCTCATCTGAAAGTGCAACGAGAAGTTCTCATGAAAACGTCCTTTGGGAAAAGAGTTGTTTTCTTATAAGGAAATTATTTACTAGCTCAAAGGACCATAAAGGAAGGTTCTGCCCTGAGAAAATATGTACAGGGCCTGTCTGATGCTGTGCAATCTGAAGGAACGTAAGAATTACTTACTATGTTTCTCTCTTTATTCTCTTATTAAAATGACTGTTTTATTAATCTACTTGTTGCCAGCCATTCTTTCTGAAATCCAGAAAGAGCCCTGCACTATATTTCTCTCCATCTCTCTCTCACCTTACCACCAACCCAGTGCAAACCAACATCTTATATGGATTTTTAAATAACTTTTTGCCGTAATAGTGGAAAACAAACTCTGACAAAAAAAAATATTTGGAAAGTAACTAAATGAAAGTCTAGATGATACTCTCATTTGCACCATTACATCAGTAAAACAGATGTTCCAGTCAGGAGTGGCTTAGTAGTGTGTAATTGGACAAATCCAAAGGAACGATACTTACTCTGGAGATTTTCCACCACAAAGCCCCAGTGCTACCTGGAAAGCCATAGGGATAGGATCTGCAATCAGATGCCTTAATGAGAACTTTTTCTGGGATTTATGGGCTAAGAATTCAAAAGGTTATTTTGTCTACCCTTTATGCAAAGATGGAGATGTTTTGCAGTACAGCAGGTAGGGTTATGTTGCTTGGGCATAACCTAGAGACACAAACCAAAACAAAAGAAAATAGATACCTCTAGAATGGACTGCTGGTGTTATAGAGGCACAAACTCACACTTTGCCTTCTCCAGCAAGGGCAGAGATAGTCACCCCAAAAGGCACATCTCAGGGGTCGGAGGTGGAGGCATCATGCCCACTCCTCAGGCTATGGACCTCCAGGTGAGGAGGAGCTACATGGCTGTATCCATGGTATAGACAACAGTGTCTCTGGAGCAGAGCCTCTTCTCATAATCATGGGCAAGACTGGGCAGAGCACCCAGTGGAGCCTCAGGTTTTCTCAGAAGTTTCATCCCAGTTTTCTCCCCCCAGATTGCTGCCTTCCAGCAACCGGGTGACTGATGTCTATGTAACTCAGATCACAACAACAAAGTGCTTATACAGCTTGAGTCATAAGATATCTATGTAACCTTAATATTAATATAACCCAAATCATTACTTTTATCAATATAACTTGAAGAATATTAATATAACCTGATACCTATAACCTGATGCTTATAACCTAAATCATAGTTTCTATACCTATAACCTGATGCTTATAACCTGAATCATAACTTTTAATATCCATATAATCTAATATGAATAACTTCTTATACAATGTAATAGCTAGTATATAGTTAACTAGTTACTTATATGCAGAATAGAGAAAAAGAGAAGAGATAAAAAACTTACCAGGTGTACTTTAGAGATAAGTAAGTGTAGTACTAACGAGAAATTGGCCAGCCAAGCCAATTATCCACAAGACCAAGAATTTAGACTGGTTAAGACCAGATAGACTAAAGGCCATCACAACTGCGCATGCCTCGAAGACAAAGTTGAAAAGTTCAAGTGTGAAGAAGACTTTAGAAGCCTTCATCAAAGACCCCCAAAGACCCCCGAATTGGGGAAGTGCATGCGCAGTGCAAAGAATTATCTAATAACCATGAGATCATGTTATGTAAATTAGTTCCGGCACGTATGTGATGATGCTGTAATGACATAGCAACATTAAGCAAATTTTTACTGTATAAATAAATCACCGCACTTGACAAAGGCGGGTGAGTTAGGAGGAGAAATCCCCCTCACCACCAGCGCTGCAATAAACAAATACCTGCTCTATAGACATCGGTCTATGGGGATTTATTTCCAGCCTATCTTTCGGGCATCATGACCATGTCACCCAGCAGCCTTCACACCTGTACCACCCCAGTGAACCTTTAAACCTGGAACACATCTCATGCCAGGTACATTTTTTTTAAACAGTAATGGTTATGGGTTAAGCTGGTAATATAAATCTTTCTCATGAGACAAATGTGTCTAGAGTATGATTTTATGTCCAAGCTGTGGCCTTGGTACCATCTGGTTTAATGGTATGGTCTCCCCAACTACTGTGGTTGTGAAGCCACAGGATCATGATGTAATGAGTGGCTCACACACTACCTGTGCTAAGGATGGGAATGTGCATAGATAGTGAGTGCAGTAATACAACTCTTGATTTTCCCACTGATTGCTTCTTTGCATTTATAGCCACAGGCTAATACATGGCTTGAAATCATGTGAACTGCCCCAACTGACTTCTAGATGTTTGCAAAAATAAAGATTCTATAAAATACAGAAGTATTCTTAGAAATTTGATGTAAAAGAAAAATGTATTTCTTTTGTGGCCTCACCTTAGCCATACAATACCCTCAAGATTTTAGATTTAATGAAAACATTACTCTTGTACTGCAGACAGCAGCTTGGAAATATGACCACAAAAGTAAGGAAAGCAAAGAAAAAGCACTTCAAGCATTCTTTTAAAAAAAAACTTTCCAAAATCTAATTTTTGCATCAGCCTCTTGATATTCTTGCAGCCTGACTCATAAAACGCTGAGTGTGTGTGGGAGAGGCAGAGTGGGAGTGAAGGGATGGCGCTGCCATTTAAAAAATTATTATAAATAGATAAAATGCCAACTGTCTGCATTTTACCCTCAAGACATCATTAACTGGCCAAGATTATTGCCATCGTCTGTAACTAACAATGCAAAGATGATTAGTTTTGTTTCTCAAATTTAAAGGAGAGTGTCATGAGACTTGACAGCAACACATGCAACTTGCAAGGAACAGCTCAAGTCAGGAGTCTTCTAAACAGTTTTAGTGATGTTTCTTTTTTTGTTCAAAATGTAGCAATTTAAAATATGTGCTTGCATGATCACGAGTAGTCTGGATTGCCATGAAGTAAAAATTCGCAGTATCATTTAGTTTGCACTGTTTATACCGTTTACTCCCTCTTGCTTCTGCTGACATGAACTGGTTTTGTTTTCTTTTCTGCAGAAGTGTTTCACCCCTGGCTGTCACCCACCACAACATCCTGCTGGCACGCGGGCTGCAGACCGCAGAGAGGAAGGTTTGACTTCTACATCCGAGTGCAAACCCTGCTGTCTTTGGCTGCTTTGAAAATGTAGGGGAAGCACGTTGTGTACAGGCCTAAACTTAGTACTGGCAGTGGGACTGTGGTATTATCATGTTTTAACCCTCCTTTTTCTGGGCCGCACATTGTTACAATTTTAAGACAAGATGCATTCAGTAATGTCAACAAAGCTGTCAAGACCCATATTGGGGTGCACATCTATGTATGGGGTTCCAAGCACGATCGGGAACTCTTTTTCTCACTACGCAAGGTGTCTGAGAGGGAACCAAGCTGATGTGTGCTACAAGCTGATGGTGCCTTCCAACTTGAGATATTCCATTACTTTATAAACTGCCAAAAGTGTTCATAGAGAAGAAAACAGTTCTGAGAAGTCCCACTACAGCAGTTCCGTGCTATCGGGCCAGCTGGCTGGGCGTGCTTGAGCAGAACACAGTGCAAATGTAAGCATACAGAGGGGCATTGTTTTCCACAACACAAAGACACAGGTTGGGGAATCCCACTCTTGGCTCTGAGCAAACTGTTCAACCTCGATGTTGCTTGACACAGAAGTACAGACCGGCTTCCCAAGGAGCCTGAGGCACAGCTTTCTATACAGCAATTTCTTTTCACCTGCTGGCATGTTTTTTATCACACCACATGCCATGCAGGGGCCTGGCAGCAACCTGCACCCACCCACTGCTGATGCTCCCACCCCCTTCAGGGCAGAACCATTCACCAGGATAATGAAAGGTGTCTTAGTGGGTGCATAAGGAGAAAATTACAGACATTTTTGTATAAAGCTAAGGACTACTCAGTGTCCCTGCTGCACAGCACACATCCTGGGGGACTTTGGGCATGTGTATGTCTTGATTCCCTGCGGTCATATGTCTGAGACAGGCACTTTGGTGTTCAGTGGAGACAAGGTGGAAATGCCTCTGGGTATAGGAAGGTTTGCATGATTTTAGGTTCCCAACAAAGTTTTCCGGTCAAACCTTAGGTGTCTGTGAACTTGGAGCTACCAGAGCGCCTTGCAGATGTCACATATTTGAATTTAAATATTCCAACGCCACTGAAGTTACCTGCAACACAGTTATTTCCATGTTTGTATCTTGACTTCCATGTGAACTGCTATGTAGTGCTGGAGTCCTGACGAATGGCGGCGAGCATCTTCAATTGCTGTTGACTTCCTTTTTTTTCCTCTAAGAAAACTGAAAGCAGATTTCCAAGAAAATCATACTGTGCTCCAAAATAGAATTTTACAAAGGAAGCTTTTTAGAACATTAGCTGCAGAGATGGACCAAGGCCTCTTGACTAATAAAGACCCGGCAGTAATATGTCTTCTACTACCAAAACCTCACAAAAGACCGAGTTCCGCAGATGCAGACTATCAATTTTACTAATATTATCTTCTGTGGCATTTAGCAGACTCAGCAAAGAGCAGGAAATGCAGATCACTATATTCCCATTCAAACATAATTGTCATTTTAATGAGCGTTTCCCCACTGAGAAAAAAATGGTCAGGTTTTGAGTACCTGTTGCACCAACAAGTATGCACAGTATGCATATACAATTACATGGTACATCCTATTGGCCTCTCTGGAGAATAGCTTTAAGCATGGCAAGGTGGCAGCAAAAAAAGGAGCAAGGTCATGGACATAATGCTGCTGTATTTGTGAAAATGCTGTACTGGAAAATGCTTAGGTCTGACCCTGAGCATTTCTCTGAAAGAAGTTTTGATCTGGATCTGATCTGACAAGACTCAGGAGAGCATTTGTAGGTCAAATGACTCCCTCTCTAGGTTACCAGGCTGATATTTGAGTCACTCAGGTGCTCTGGCAGAGATAAGCATAATCTGCAATGACATCTAGGCTACACCAGAAGATAATGCTGCTTCTGGTGTGTTATTCAAAATACGTGCCAGCAGAGTGGTTTTGGCTGCTTAAATATGCACTGCAGTGCATTTGTGGCTAAAGATGAACTCAGAGTCGCAGAACTAAACTGAACTGCCACCCTCAGGAAAACTTTATTAGAATAATTTCACATTAAGGAGTTTATGTAACTACATGTTAAAAACACACTGCTTTCTAGAAACACTGTCAAGCACTTATCCTCAAATAACCCATTCTACTTATTTTTAAACCAGAGGTACCTGGAAATATTGACCACACAGATTCCTAGAAATCGCTGCCCTGGAGCAGCTGTTCAACCTGCTCTTGATTTTCTTTGAGAATGTCATTTCAGATGAAAATGCTGAAGATATCTTTCCTTGAAAGTCAAATCATTAGGAGATCTAAACTGATATTGGTTTTGCTGCTGGGAGAAAACGCAGATCACATGAATTTTGCAAAACTACTGTTTCCAAAAGAAACACGTTGTGCTTTTTTTTAAGCCCTTGAAAGCATGATTCCCATCATACAGTTATCAGACAAAGGATTTTCAAGTAATGCTGAACATAATTTATGCTGCAGACTGTGGCGCACACTTTTAGGACTGTTTTTTATACTAGGTGGAGATGATACAAAGATACCATTAAGGGTTGGTGTTTTGGTAGGGAGCCATAAGGCCAGTCCTGTGACAATCATTGGTTCATGTTGTGTCATCTTAGCAAAGGCTCTGCAACTGTTTAAACATACTTAATATTTTGTGCAGCTGGAGTAGAGGAGAATCTCAGCCTGTTTCTAAAACACCCAAGTAATTTTTAAAAAACCCAGTAAGTATCAGTGGCAATAGAATAAGTTTTCAGTATGCAAGAACTTCCTGCTTCTCTTCCTCCTGTTCTTTCCTTCAAGTATTTTTTCATGGCAAAGCTCTACACAGATATGAATGGCAAAAGTGACATTGCTGTCATCAAGAGAAATCCCTTGGAGCAGAAAGGATACCTCCAGCAAAGCTTTGGAGAGAACATGAGGAATGAGCAAAACACAACATGAATTTTCAAAATTCGTTCCAACATGAGAGGCACATAAAAGATAGTATTGCCTGTATTTCAACCCTCACTTTGCTCATGCTCCCAGAAAAAAAACCCCAAAATACTATGCTCACAAGAGAAATAGCTGCAAAGTTTAAGATGTCACCACCCCTCACGAGAGGTTATGCAGACCTGCACCTCAGCACCTTCACAGCTTAGGTAAAACTCCTTTGAAAAGCATGTTTATCTCCAGTCACTGGATTTTGTACGGAAGTGCACACACTCCACTCCCTCAGCTATTCTAACAGTCCCAGCTGAAGACATGCACTGGTGACATCTTAAATTGTATCAGCTAGATTTGCCTGGACCTCATCTAACCTCTCTTCGAGGTTCTACCATGCTCTCAGATCTTATGGAGACTGAATTCACCAAGCTACACTTTTGCTAATTTCCCGGCATTATCGCAGGCAGGTAACAGCCCTACTGATAGCTCTTATGCTGTTGTCAAAAATCTCTCATTCTTCCTACTTCCCCATAGTCAGAATTACTTTCTATTTTGGAATGACTGGTGCTCCTGGCTGACCTGCAAACTTCCTTCAGACCCATAGCTGGCAAGGTCATGAACCCATCGCAGAGAGTGCTGAATTGTACTACTGTTTATAGAAATAGGTAATTCCTCCCGCCATCTTTCTGTTATTGTGTCAAGTGCTCCAGGAACTACACCTCATGTCCAGGCCATTTGCTGTGGTAATTATTTCTTCAGCAGCTGCGTGGTCCCATGCATGGGAAGAAATGTTAGTATTTGATTTTCTCCGGAAAAAAAAAATATTAGGAAGTCAACAGTGCTTGTATATAACCTGAAGTGAAAACCCTACACAATTCTGAGGCCTGTAGATAATGGATTAAACTTTGCACTGAGGGCAAATCCTTGGATATACATCCTTGTTCCTGTTGTTCCTTTCCTGCTTTCAGAAGCAGAGAGAAAATGAAACTTAACTGCCCCAGGCAGTACACAAGTCACGTTCTCCTCCGATTGTTACAGATTTATTTTAATTCCAAGTTTCTCTGTCTCTTTCTACATAGTGTTCCCAGAAGCCCTGAGCACTTTTATTAGTATTGTTAAGATAAATAAGAGAGACATAAAGGTCTCTTCATAGTCCTGTCTTGGCTCCAACTCAGCACTGAGCCTTACATTTACTGGTTTGGATGCTTTGTTCTTACTAAATTTTCAAGGCTGAGCCCTTTAGTGCTTAAAGAGCTGTCACAAGCTCATACAGAAAACTACTTCCTGGCTGGGGTAGGTTGGTGTCCTCTGTACCAAAACTGGAATCTCACACAATCACAAAGCACTTGGTATTTGTCAGCATACTCAGGCTACTCTGTGAATCCAGACAATCCAGACTCAGGCTTGTAGCAAAATAGAAGCAGAAGAAAAATCATCTGTGGTTATCTGGCAACAAAGAGCTGTCTGGTGTCACCCCTCTGGCAGAAGGCCTGGGTCTCTGTTCCCCTTCTTTCTGCCTGTGGAGCACAGGGGTGCAGACACTTGCCAGCTCAGGTCTGGAAGAAGAATGCTGTGCCAGAGTGACAGAGCACTAGGGCCAGTAAGCTGGGCTGAGCTCCTGCTCTGCTCCTCCAGTCCAGCTGGCTGGGACCCAGACAGCTCAAGTTTCTCTGCGTATCGCTTCTCTGCTCTCCAGATTCTGGGGCCAGCACAGGCAGAGGCAGCCCAGATCTGTTTGCACACAGGATCTAAGTTGTTTTCCTGTTGCACAAAGCAGAGCAAAACAAGATGAAAGGGGTAGCCGCTGGAACTACACAGCTTTGTAGAGATTCCATAACCATGCACACATTTGCTGGCTCTGGAAATGAGGAGATGCTTTTCAAGCATTTTGCACTTGTAAAAGGCTGCTAAGGGAAATTCACCCATCCTGCAACTTTAAGAGCTGCAGCTGTGGAGTGTAAGCACAGAGCAGGAAGCAGTTTGCTTACCCACGGCTGCTTTCCTCATGCAGCAACTCTTTCTCCCTACTGAAGGGTGCACTTTTACCTGACAAAAAGAATTGGCAGTAAGCTAGAAAACAATCAAAAGGGCTTTTTTCTTCCCTTCCCCTCCCACTTTCTGCCTGGAGAGATTTAGAGAAAGTAGGACTTCTATGAGGAAAAGAATCACAACCTGAAGCTGTTGTAACTTTCAGTTAACACTGCATGAAAGCATTCAGGGAGCTCCTCACCCACTTCCTTCACAAGTCTTGAGGACAAGAAAACGAAAGCATATGACACTGCCACAGGTGAATGAGGTACATTTAACATTCATCCTTTTTTGTGCACAATGTGGTCAATCCAAAGGGCAGTCATTCTTCTATTGAATCACACTGCAAAATTATTTCTATCTCACTGTTGTGCTTTCTGAACAGTTGCCTAAATACGCTCCTTGCAGGAATTCAGTTTGCTTTCATTTCAGATTGCAAATAAAATGAGAAACCAAAGCAGTAAGAATAACACAAATTTAAGTATGTGCTTTTATTTGATACTTTCATGGCACATTTTCATTTGTAAACATTAAATTACCAGTCCTCTTCTTCATATGTTGAAAATAACCACCAGACATTTGAGAGAATTACCTGAGATTTAAAAACAAAAAGAACAAAAAAAGAGAGGAAAAGATCTGGCATCTTTTACACCACTCACATACAGTACCATTTTAGGAAGACTTACAAAAGGGAATGTTTTCCAAAATAGGACAGTTTTCTTTTGACTATAAAGATATACAAAATACATCAAAATGCCTTAAAATGATCAGCCTTATTAAGAGGATGTGGCAAATCACTGTTTCAAACAATTCCATTAATGCATAGCTGAAACACTGCATCAGTCCTGCAGCAGCATGATATCCACATTGTCATGAACACCTTGTAAAAGCAGCTCTCCTTGGTAAGTGACAATCTTCCGTCGCTTTGCCGCCTTAAGCGTTCCCACCAAGGCTTCAAAGAGGTTGGCACACTTCTCATCAGCGAACAGCACACCAAATTTCACGCTCACTTGTCCATCAGCATCTAAATAAAAGACATAATGTAGATTTCCTCCAAGTTAGGACATTACTGGGGCAATAAGGTGACACAGAGAACACTGAAAGTAAACCCCACTCTGTTTCCCATTTTATCTGGGATCATATTATGAATGCTGATGATAAACAGTAGGCAGAACTCCTGCCTAACTTTGACTTTCCTTCCAGAGACTTGTATCAAGGACCATATATCTGCTATGTTTACTTTTATTGATGACTTTCTGAAACCTATGACAAGCACAGGCTATCAAACCTCTTCACAGCGTTTGGAGGAAATTAGTTTTAAATAATTAAAATCCTAGAATCCTAGAACATCTCAAATTGGAGGAGACCCATCAGGATCAAGTCCAACTCCCTGCTCCTCCAACCTAAATCTAAACCATACATTAAAATACTTTTTTCACAATTTTTTCACTCATTAATATTTGAGGTTCACATTGAAAAGGCTGCAACGTGAATTTTCACACAAAGCAAGAATTTAAAAATATATGTTAAAGTTATGTTATTCCTAAAATAATGCAGTCATACAAAATGCAAGATGTACATATCTGTTCCGGTTTTGAAAAACAAGTGGAACTGAACAAATGGCACCAGAACTGACATACAGGAGCAGGTAGCACAACTACAAACTGCATAAATATTTGTAAAGAAAGAGAAGTTTTAGCAATGAAAATCTTAAGAAAAAAGGGTACCTTCTAAGCAACTTTAAGGAAGTTTGGAACTACACGTATAACTCCTGGATTAGTTTTAGGCATACAGACCAATTTCTTCCAAATAATACGATCACGAACAGAATTGAAACGCATGAATTCTGAAGTACAGAAGTTACCAAGGTAGGAGGTGGAAGGAGAAGGTGCAACCTACTTCTGTGGCGACTGTAGCGAGCATTGAAAGCCTAAAGCAAAGATGAATCTTGCAGCTGATTTGGGATTCAGGGAGCAGGATTTCAGGCCTACATCCTCTCTTCTGCAGAGGCTTAAATGTTTAACTTTGTAACAGAACTGCTTTAGAGGATGGGACACAGGCAGTACCATACCGTCCAACATTAAGTGCATATGCAGGTTCACAGCTTACCTGAGCCTGCTTATTTAAATTTGCCAAGTTCATAGTTTGATGTAACATGACTACATCTGTACAGAGATATTACAATACTTACTTTTAGTTCCCAGCCGCCGAATCTCCTCAACTAAGAGGCTAATTTCACGTTCCACGTTCATTGTGGTCTAAAAGTAAAATAATTTTTTACAAAGTTATTAGGAATCCTGTAAATCCTTTGCACTGTTCTGCCGTGTTCTCAGTTCTTTGGGGATGTCAGAACACTTCATAAATCCCAGTAGCCTGGAGACACATGACTACAGGATAATCTAGGATTTTAGTCTTGAACAGATAAAGAGCCTCTGCACCTCCACATCTGAAGGGAAGAGAACAGAAGTTACAATCTTGTTACATTCTATACGCAAATATAAGGAGCCAATCTCAAAATATGAAAGATGTGGGAAGGTCAAGGAGAAGGAGGGTTGTTTGTTTCAAAGAACGAGCTTAAGCTGCCACAGAATCAGAGCAACTCCTTAACATCACAGGTCTTCAGGGGCTTTGCAACTTTCCATCCATGGCCTCAATTAAAATGGAACATCTGCCTTTGAATTTCTCTCTGGGATATGTGGTAGATTTGGTTTCTTAAACCACAGCTTTCAACATATGCTGGGAAGATATTGCAGACATCCTGCTGGTTACAGACAAACATGGTGTCTGAAAGGACTGCAGCTCCTGCATACCTGCTACTGAGAGCAGAACTGATCCAAACTACGCAAGTGACCTAAGGCAGTCAACATTTTTGCCATTCATAGTGATCCAGAGAATCTACTAACAATGCCAAACATATCCTGGGCACCTCATTGCTGTGAAACACAGCAAATTGCACCCATGTACACCAGTGCCTTGCAACACTTCAGCCACCGGCAGCTCAGCATATGGCAACACTGCAGTCACACAAAACACTGGCTACAAAGCGTCCAAGGTTAACAACCGCAGACACCTGAACGGTGGTTTATGACCTATGCTGTGCAAAGCAGCATCAACACAATGAAACCTTTAGATGTTGAATTCCTTAAGCAAAAACTGGGATTAAGGTAGGCACAAGAAACCGAGCATCACAGACAAAGCAAAGCATCAAATGCAGCTTCCATGGGTGCCAACAATGCAGCCTGGAACAAAAGCCACTGAGAGCTTCTGGAGCTGAGCTAGCTAAAAGGGGCTCAGTGAGCACTAAGACCCACTCTGTTGTTCAAGAAACCAGGATTTCTGCACTAGTATGTAAGTGGAGTCAAAACACTGAATCATCTGAATGCATCACAAGCTCTTCCTAAGAGAAAAGCTTCCCCTCCTTTTTTTACTGAGTTAAAATAGGTAAGAGCGACATAGTTCCACTTCCCGACCCCTTACGATTTATCCAAGAGGCAAAAAACCCATTGCAACAGAGTCTGATTTTTAGATCCAAAATTCACATGCAAAAAATCTTGCTTTTTAACATGCAAAACTGAGCAAGGTTAATTATCAGCATGGGTTTCAGGCAAAGCCCCAACCAAACCACAGGTTCATCCCGAGTGCACGGTAACAGCAGCACTGCAGCGGCTATCAGCAGACCGACAGGTGACACTGCAAGTGGACCACCGCTGCCCAGGGCAGGGCAGCAAGCCTGCACAGCTGCAACTGCCTTAGGTGAATTCTACAAACTTCCAGATTTTGTTTGAGTCGGCACTAAATAGATCAAGTCAGCAAGGAAAATATGACCCATCTATCAGAAAGCTTACACTCTCACTATTTGTCAGACTGCCAGTTCTAATATCGCTCATCACAACGGCATAATTAGCTTCTCTTTGAAGACGTTCTTCTCACTTTAAAAGCTCTTTTTTACTTTCTGCTCTTTAAATTTACGTTAATTCCTAATTATTTTCATACATGTACACCATCAATATAAACAGCAGTATCTAGAATGAAAAAAGTTTAATTCTACATTATTAGGCAAGACTTTTGAGATCAGAGAAGCATGGCTGAGCAAGAAGTAGGGATGCTCGGTATTTCAAAACTTAAATATTTGCTTTATGCTGTAGATACTCAACAGACCAACTATCAAAAGCGCACGCCTACTATTAGACTCTAATATTTCTGATGCCAATACACTGCTGCAAGGCAGTACGTGGTATGGAAACTAAACTTCTCCTTATTTGGTGGAAACGCGCCGAACCGCTGCGAGCACACCCACACCCACACCCA